>JAHPZR010031130.1:0-11832 GCA_019787425.1 Platygyra sinensis
TTCAAACACAAGTACATCTGCCGACATCACAAAGTTCAAAATTGACAAAACGGTCTGTTTTTGAGGTGAATCACTGAAAAGCAAAGTGCAACTAAAAGAAGAGGGAACGTCGCAAAAAGTCCAAAAGGCTTCAATAAGTGACAAGAGATATCATGATCTCTGACCTTCTACTTAGGCTATAATTCACTTGATTACCAAGTATATTACCCAACCTTGTGTGTTACCTGGATGTCACAAATTATATTTCATTCATGTTGCAGTTATTGCTTTTTGACTAACCTGACTGTAGCGATGTCGATGCCGGAATATTCAAGTAATCCAAAGTTGTAGTTTCAACGAAATTTCAGAATGCGGAATGAGTGAATACTGAAAGAAATGCGTCTAATATCACAACTACGATCAAAACTATGAAAGCTGATTGGCTATCTGCTCTCTTGAGTGGAACACTAATACGACAGTTAATACGTCATAACTGGACTCCCGCTTAGACGATCCTACTAGCAGGCGTTATTATAAAAGCTACTCTGATTTGCGATTTATTAACAGCACCTATGCTTTGAAAAGCTTTTGGCCCGGGGGGGGGGGGGGTACTCCCTTATTAGAGTTTGTTGGTGGTTCTCTTCTCTGCTCCGAGAGGTTTTTCTCCGGGTCCTCCGGTTTTCCCTTCTCCTCAAAAACCAACATTTCCAAATTCCAATTCGATCTGGAATTGTCAAGCACTGTATCATGAGCCTCTGGCTCGGGTGATTGCGCAAGCACTCCCTGTGTTTGACATTAAATTTGATTTTATATATTTTTTTTACAATGGGACGTGCGGCCAGCCAGGGTATGTTTTTCCGGATTTGTGTCTTAAACAGAGTATCGATTTATCAATTTCTGTCTTAAATGGGATATCTTTTGTTGGACGATAAACAGCAAAATTTGTACAAGCTCTTGTAAATTAATATTGATTCCATTGACTTTGGCATTGATACCAGGCACAACAAGAAAGCCACACAATTTGTAACCGCAACTTTTAATCTATGTCTTGAACAGGGTATCAAAAATCGGAATTCTGTCTTAAACAGGGTAGGAAAATCAGCGATATTTGTCTTAAACAGGGTCAGGGTATGAGGGGCCGGGCCGCACCTCCCCACCCAGAGATATATCGAGTACCCCCCCGGGGGGGCTTTTGGCCCTTGGGTGCTTTCTCTCTGCTCGAAAACATGATTAGACCCCCTTGAATGCTAGTAGGAATCAGTTAACCAACCGAAAATAGATTACATCTTAATCACCGTTTACCGTTCACCTGAGCAGTAACGAGCGCGGCAAAGAAATTTCTGCGTGGCATTCCGATTGAAGGGGAAACGAATACCTTCACAGTTTCAGCGGACGAGAGCTCACGAATTCTCCTGGCACGTCACGGAAAAGCAGTGATTATGTGACCTACTATGTAACTGGATTGTTGGATAGTCTAGAGGTTCTTTTTTCTTGATATCATTGGAGACAACAGCGTCTATGTTTTAAATTTAGTTCAGCAAATAGCGGACGTAATGTTTGGCACATCCGTTTGAAATGGTGTATGTACGTGAGAGAGGTCATGTTTTTACACTTCCGCTTTTGGAATCAGTACGTGACCATGACCGTGACATGTCACGCTATTTGTTTTGCTCGATTCTCAGTTGTTGTTGAATGTGCAGACAGGAAGGCAGGGACCAGAGGGTTGTACACAAAAAAAACGATGTTACGTTTGATTCAGAGCGCAGCTCGCATGAATAGATTGCAAAGAAAGATTTGCTCTCAAAGTCTGTGGAATTCATGTCAGACAGTCGCACAAACACAGGGTTTACGTTGGGGAGCAGCCTTGCCAATGACCCGCCATTTTCACAGCTCACAACAACATCAACGGGAGTTACGCGAATACGATGAGGTGTTCAAGAAGTCTATAGAAGAACCAGAAGAATTCTGGGGAGGCCTGGCAGACGAAATCGACTGGTATAAGCCGTTTGCAAAAGTAATGGATAATACTAAACCGCCCTTCACAAAATGGTAGGTATTGAACACAAGCCTAATGTTTTAACATAAAAAAATTTAGACTCATTGATTAAACATGGTATAAACACAATTTAACAAAATTGATTTTTTTTTAATTTCTGTGTGAATGTCTTTGGTAAATGTGAGTAAGACCTGGTGAAGTTGATCACAAAAATACGGAAGATCTCCCCATATGCGTACCCAGTTCCTGAATCTTTCTCTCGGCCATTCACGTAAACAGTTGTTTGATATTTAGCAGATAGCTTTCTAGGCCTGGATAATCGAGAGCTGATTAACAGTCTAAAGCTAGTATTAAAGTGGTAACTCAAGTGTCAATTTTCGGTGTCATAAAATCACGGAGATTATGATAATGCAGCCAAGAGTATTTTTGTAATCAAAATAAATGAGTGATTTTCCCTCTCACTTTGTGCTGTACTACATGTATGAGTTATAGCAACATTCATAAAAGTTTGGGAGAACTTGAGAAAGTTGTGGAACATGCCTGCATGCCTTGAGTTACCATGGCATGCATTGGGCAGGGCAGGTGAAGGAGGGGACTGTGATCCCAACTGTTTAGTGAGGGTGTGCAGCCCAACCCTTGAAACCAGTACCCTAGCTATTTCAGACCAAAATATGTGATTTCCTGGTTTGTAACATGTACAAATTAACTGGTGTATTGAAGGTTTGTTGGCGGTGAGATGAACACCTGCTATAACTGCCTTGACCGACACATTGAAAGAGGGAAAGGAAGACATACAGCTTTGATTTATGACAGTCCACTGACTGGCAAGATAGAAATGTATTCCTATCAAAACCTACAGACCTTGGTAAGAACTTAAGGAATATTACTACTTTGTGGTTGAAAGGTTAGGAAGGCTTTGCGAGCTAGTTCACTGGCAAACTAGTTAATGGCAAGTTTATTTTAATGATTGGTAAAAAATATATGAGCCATCTTTACAATTAAAACCCTTATTCAATTTGTAAGGTGGAAGATTGGTGAAATTCATATTTTCCCCTTTCATTTACCAACTCCTACTTGTTTTCTGGTGAGATATCGCAAATTATTTGGGAAACGTAACATAATACTTCGGGGTTGGCACAATAACCGCAGGGAAATCCTGTAGTCAAGTATATATTGAAACAGAAAATCCTTAGGAATTTACCTACCTGCTCCGGTCCCTTGCCTGAAGATGATTTTCAGTTCATACCGCACATTTTGTTTTGTTTCCTGTGAGACATCACAAAATGACAACATTTTGCAACTACGTACATGAAGTAAATTTAAAGTTTCAAAACAACAACCAATGTGGATGCAAAGTGGTCGAAGCTTTATGCTTTGTTCTTTCTTGTATCTCTTGATGAAAAATCAATAAAGCTGTTGGAAAAAGATTTGAAAGGCTCAAAGATACTGTTTTTTTTGTAACAAAAAACATTGATTTGCATTCCATTAAGTGAGACTTAGTTTGTTTATAAACATTAGGGTGATAAGACTGTGCAGTATTGACCAGAAATAATCTTTAAACATACTTGATTTTTACTGTTCCTGTTTTGTTCTGTTAAGCGATATTTACTAGACTTGTGAATTCTATTTTAGGTGGCAAAGTTTGCTGGTGCACTTGCACAGTTAAATGTTGGGAAAGGAGACAGAGTTGTGATTTATATGCCAATGGTTCCCCAGGTATTGTCAATAATGCACTCAATAAATTATGGTGCACCATGTTCCATTAATTTCAGCAAGCATGAGAGTAAAGTTTAATCTTTTCACCCAGTACCATGGGTCCTGGGGGGGGGGAGGGGGGGAGGGGGGGGAGGGGGGGAGAGGACTCTCATCTAAAAATGGTGGGGGTGCTTGTCAGAAACCCCAAAGAGGTAACAACCCTGAGAGACCCCAATTCTAAAACAACACATTAATGGACACCGACGTTTTTCAGCTCAGTACCCTAAAAGGTACTGCTAATACTCATACTGTATACCTTTTGAGACTGAACACCCAAAGAGGTACCAAAACTGTTTTTTAGCCCCTTGAAAGTACGCCAAACAGCTCATTCTGTTGATATGGGAATCTCCTAACCTGGTTGTAGGTCTACGAAGAAGTGTGCGAAAGGTAACAGCTACACTGTTGTCTGCATGCATTGACTTCCCGAGTGTATACTTTTTAGTTCTTCCATCTATTACTTGACTATAGCATGTATATATGTTCATGTAATGATTGGAAACCTAGACTGCACATAATGTCAAAGCTAAAAAGAAATAATAGTTTAGATGGAGTTGGGTTTTTCACTCAGTTTGGCTGTTGTTTGCTGTAGGGACACCTGCTTTGTTTTTTGTTCTTTTTGACATGCAATTTTATTAAACAAGACACGACAGCCACTTACATTACTTACAGTACTAGTACAGTTACTTACACCACTTCCAATAACAAAATAGCTACTTACACTACAACTATTTCCGTACTACTTTTTTAAATTGCAGAATTACATTATATCGCTAAAACTTTAAGATACACTACGCAAAAACATATAGAAAAAAGTTCGAAGAAACTAAAAAAAATAAATATAACACCTTCACTTTCAGTATTGGAACATGGAAAATAGGGTTGGCAATACTAAAGAAGATAGAAAAGGAAAAAAATATTTCACACATTGCAAATACTGAGAGTGGTCCACTTATCTTTGTATTTTCTGCAGTTTGAGTTTTTAATTGCCATTTGTCTTTCACATTTGATTTTATTCTCCTGAGTAAGGCAAGAAAGACCTTTAAGCTCGGAGATTCTGATTGATTTCTGTGAGGAATATATGATATTTAGCAATCAGAAGATATTGATTTAACGTGTACACCTGCTTTGTGCAGTTAACTCTTGTTGCCAGTTGTTAATAATTATTAGATCAATATTTTAATTATTAATTTTGGGTGATCCCAAGGCTATTATTGCCATGTTGGCTTGTGCTCGACTTGGTGCAGTCCACTCTGTTGTGTTTGGGGGTTTTGCTGCTCAGGAGTTAGCAAGGAGAATTGAGCATGCTGAGGTAAGTGAGCAAAATTTCATGTTGTTATGTTTATTACAGTGTGGATCCCTCAGGGTTATGGTGGCCATGTTGCTACAGCCACTTTTTTTGTCCTGGCAAAATGCCTATAGATACATTTTCTTATAAGAGAAGCCCATTAATGTGGCCACCCTGCCATGATGAGCTATGCCCTCTGTAATGTACAAACAAATAAAAAAAATTGCTCACTCGGTTTCTGATAAATGAACTCCATTTTGGGATATATCTGAGGCATTACACTTGGCTCTGAATATGTGTAAAAAAGGTTTACTTGCTATACGACATGTATAATTACTGTAAAATATAACAAAAGAATGATATGAAAGTTTATGCCTTAACCTAGGGTATAATTAACATTAGTAAAATCCAACTAGTGGTCTATCATCAATGCTGCATTCTGATTGGTTGAGCTACTAGTAGGCTATTTGTTATAGCCACTAGTAGCGAAAAGCACTGGCTTTGAAAACCAAAAGAATAGCGGCTGAATCGCTTTAACTAGCGAAAGATGTTTTGTCTCGATATTTTTTTGGACCAACTAGTTGGATTTTACTAAAACAATTATTCCTCTCGCCCTCATGTCCTCTGAGTCAATAGCCCATTCGGGCTCGAGGAATAATTGTTAAATAATATTAGATCCTTAGCCCTTTTGGGCTACGGGTCAATAGCCCATGAGGTGAAGCCAAATGGGCTATTGACCCATGGCCCTTGAGGGCGAAGGGTCTAATAATTAGACCCTTCGCCCTCAAGGGCCATGGGTCGGACAGAAAAGGCAATAATAACCTTGGCAAATGCAAGTTGACGAAAAATTTATTTGGGGGAAAAAACGAAAGAAAAACCGGCGAATTTCACTACTCAGCGACTACTACTAATTGTCCCCTTGTAGAGTAGCCAATCAAAATGCAGGATATGCATTAGTCCACTAGTTGGGTGATACTAATGATAATTAGAATTTTATTAGACATTTATCACAGTAAGCAAAATATTAGTAAGATTAATTAACAATTAGACCCGTAGCCCTTTCGGGCTACGGGTCAATAGCCCATGAGGGCGAAGGGTCTAATTGTTTTAGTATCACCCAACTAGTCGGACAAAAAAGGCAATAATAAAGTTAGCAAATGCAAGTTAAAGAAATATCTGCTTTGGGAAAAAACGAAAGAAAAACCCGCGAATTTCGCTACTTGATGACTAATACTATTAGACCCCTAGTAGCGTAGCCAATCAAAATGCAGGATTTGCATTAGTCCACTAGTTGGGTGATACTAATGATATTTATTTTCATTTACTAAAATGTATTGTTATCATTTAGCCACGTGTGGTGGTGACGGCATCCTGTGGTATTGAGCCAACTCGTTTAGTGTATTACAAACCTATTTTGGATGAAGCCATCAGGTTGTCCAGCTTCAAACCTTCGACTTGTATTGTGTACCAAAGAGACCAGGTAATTGTCAGTCAGATCAGTTTTGATCCTTATAGCAATTCTAGATGAGACTTCCTGCCTCAAAAATTGCATTTCTTCTCCTTTCAATCTGTGGAAAAATAACCAAAAGATGGTTAATTGAGTAGCCTTTTCCAGGCATGCAGTTAGTTGGGTCAAAGTGCAGAAAAGCAGAGCTCACTTTTGCCCCAATTTTTTTGCATCATTTTTCTTACTGTGCCCAGTGAGGAATAGAGGCAATTAATTGGGCAACAAAGGAACAATATTACTTAATTAAATAAAAAGGTCCAGTGGGAACTTTAGAACAGTACTAATTTATACTGGAAACACGTGAGCAAAAATATGAAGTATTGGATACATCTACAAATAAACAATAGCCTCCATTTTGTTGCAAACACAGGCTTGGACATTTGTCCTCAGACATAATCTGTTCTGAGAAGTGAACAGTTTTCTGAGAGCATCCCAGCATATTTTTGTGCCAAATGGAGGTTATAATATGCGTTTGTCATCCTTCAGATATTTGTCACAGCATGTGCAGTGTTGAGAATTGAGGAATATCCCTTGGATATTCTCCAGTTTTAATTGATACATATTCAGTCATGTGTTGTCATGCGCAAGCACAAATATCTGATGGATTATAAGAAATGATATAGAATTAATCAGTACATAAAATAGGATGACTTAAACCCTTTCTCTTCTGCCTCTGTAGTAGCGAACTGTGGTATGGGCGATAAACAATAAGTTGAATTCATTCATCAGCTGCAAGTTACACATTATTGTCATTTCTGAAACTGACTGTCTGAATGGTTGTGTCTTGGTGAACAGCCAGGACAATTTGCTGCAAATGTACAACAATCATATATTAACTTACAATCTATTTATTCAGTCAAAATGATACTTCAAAATAAAAGAACTAGTAACTGTTATTTCGTGTCCATCTAATTTAAATATTATTCTTTCACTTAGTGTTCTGGTAACATAGTTCCAGGGCAAGACATCACATGGGATCAAGTGATGGAGAAAGCACTTCCACATGACTGTGTCCCTGTGATGTCAAATGATCCTTTGTATATTCTTTACACGTCAGGCACCACAGGGGACCCAAAGGTAGAATGTCATGACATCTTGAATGAAGAAAAGCTTAGCAAGCAGTTCTTAATTTACAGTTGTCAAGTTGACATGTTTTCTCCAGAATTGTAGAAAGCATTTGTGTAATTTAAGTAGTAAGAGAAAAAAATAATGCAAAAAAAATGTTGACAGTTTGTTCAAGCATGAGGAAAGCACGAACCGTGTGAAAATAATGTTAAAATGTTATGTGTTATTTATCGATCAATGTACTCTAATTCTGTTTGTGTAGCAAATCGAATAAAAAATGAATAAATGTAGGCATGCTGAATTCTCATTTCATGTTTGTGGAAGTTGCTGACAAATCTTGCCATCACTAGGTCTTGTTGACTGGATATAGACCCAGTGGCAGTTGTTACATAACTTGAAGAGCAGATGTCTTTGATTTGATGTTAACAAGATATGCTTATTTTTTTCGTTTTTAATGGCTTGCCCAGGGAATTGTACGTGAGAATGGTGGCCATGCTGTAGCCCTCCATTGGAGCATGAGAAATTTGTATGGCATTAATCCTGGAGAGTAACTAAACACACAGTGCAATAACACTTCGGTCATCTCCATCTGAGTATGATTACATGTACACTTCTTTCAATTGATTTTTTCTTGCCTTTTTTCAGGTCTGGTGGGCAGCCTCTGATCTTGGCTGGGTTGTTGGCCATTCCTACATTGTTTATGCTCCTTTGTTGTCAGGTTGCACAACAGTTTTATTTGAGGTAAATGCACTACTACTGATAAGATATTTGCTGATAATTTCTTCTCTGTTAGTTTAGCACGAAGTTTGTCAGTCTGTTTGTCAGATATACATATGTGTACATTACAGTGGGGGGGGTGAATAGGGGTATGCAAATCTACCGATCCGTGTCTTGTTTTTGCCAAATCTGTTGAAAAGCCAAAATTTTTGTTCAAATCCGAAACCACATCCACAACCGAAAACAGAAATGTAAAGGTTCAAAGGAAAACTGGTATGTGTGAATGCCACTGTTAATTTGACCCAAATAGTAAAGAATGCAACATGCTTGATGACTATAACACAGTACAATTCCAATTAGTCTCACACCCGAGTTTAAATGAAGTTTCGTTCAAAAAAATAAATAATTTGGATGAACTCATTAACATACCAACCAAGGCTGAAGAAAGGTCTATGATCCAAATTTCGCTTAGGACCCAAGATCCAAACATAAGACAGGCACAATACGCAATCCGCGTCAAATATTACAGATGATCCATGATCCACTGTGCTTTCAAAATCTACCAATCCGCTTGATTTACCACAAAAATCCACAATGCGTGCAATTTTTAAGGCCAAATCCGTCGATCCGAAAACCTCTTCAACCACCTCATTATATGTGGCTTTTTCCTAATGCTAGCCTGTATATGCAAACGATTCACATCTGTTGTGTTTGATGTTCTCAGAAGCAAATTAAAAACAGGCAGAGAGGCAAACTGAAAATTACTGCTTTGTGCTATATTTATACAAAACTTGGTACCAGTTGTAACTTGTGTTGTATGGGAAATCTGATACAGATGAACTGCAAATTCTGCAAAGAAAGTATGTATTTTTTGCTACTATTTTACATATGTGACATGGTTATATGCCTATGCCACAAGCAGGTTCATAAATCAAACCTCAACTACCCTGATTGCAGAGTTTTGTCAATGAAAAGTTGGCTGTGAAGTGATGAAAATGCCACACAAGTTGTAGTGTTCAGTACAAAGATTTGACTTAGTGAGACTTAGGACATGTACCAAGGATAACATAGCATTCAAGTCTGTTTTGTGAAAACGCACCAAATAGCAGTAAATGATAATATTATTTCAATATTTTCTGTGAAATTACACTATCCACAGTTGAAATATTCATTCAGGTGTTATGCTGCATTTTAGACCAATTTCAAGAGCTTGTCATAGTAAAATCTTTCACCATCTCAATCTTAAAATAATGTTTTGTAGCTTTATGGTATTTGTTCTGTGACTGTTTTCTGGTTAGTGAATCCTTTGCTGATTAGCCCAGTTCTTGTTTACTTGGAGTTGACTTCTCAGTAACTGGATGTGCTCTCTTGTGTTTTTGATAGTTGTTAACACTTCCTTATTGACATATCTCTGTATGAAAAATAAAGAAAACAAAACCAAATTAAAAAGATCCCGAGAAACAACTGATCAACAGCTTATGAGCTTTTATCTTCACAACTTTTTCCCCCCCTCCCTTTCCAGTAACGCTACGATATTTTAGAGAGCTGCTAACCTTTTTTAGCTCTTCCTTTCGTGCCACTTTTCTCCTTCTCTCGTGCGCCTTTTGAGGCACAGATTGTCTCTTCTGTGTACTTTCCCTTTGGTGACGGATGGGAAACAGTACCACATCTTGTTCTTTCCCCTTCTTTGAGAGTGACCTGAACATTATCTGTGAGTAGCCGTTAAAGCGGCTTATAGTTGCTATACGGGGACCGACAGTTGCAGTTGTTCGTCCGACTGGAAGTGAAGATACTGGCTCCATGTTATTTTCATCAGTCCCAGAACTTAATTTTAATGGGGCACCTTTCTGAGCTCAAACAAAAAGAGAAACATTTTCAGTACGGATATGGACTTTCTGTTTGCGCCGCTTCGGTCAAAGAACTGCTACCCTTAAATTTCCCGGACAACCGTTCTGGAAGAAGGTCCTTTTCGTTCTGCGTTTGGCGAAGGGCATTACTTGTTTCCTTCTTCATAATAAGGAGTTTTCAAAATAAATTCAAAATAGTACTTCGCCTCTCGTTCATGGGCAAAGATGGCAGCCACTTTCCCGCCAAAACTGCCTCCAGCGCCCGCGCCAAACCAACACTAGATAAATGGACTGGAGACTGTAGCTGATGGTAAGCGGGAAAATCTTGAAGAATTGATTTGAGGGCTCATTCCAACCAAGAGAAAATACTCAGTAGAAAAGTAATTCACGTTTTGTAGTTTTGTAGTATCTATCCTGAGACAAGGAAGAAAGGAAATTTTGTGCACGATTTGTGTGGGGTGGGACGAGGGGAGGAAAAGGGTAAAATTATCATGGCGTTGCGTGACTGGGATCATTCAATGAGCCTGGAAAAAACGGCAAGTGCCTGTCCTTTCGTTTGTTAATTTTTTTAGGGTTAAACCAGTAGGAAACTCCAGACGCTGGGGGATTTTTCCGAGTTATTGAGGCAACACAAGGTGAGTAAAGGCAATCGTTCACTGCTCCCAACAGCTATCAGGATTATTTAGGGCTGAGGTAAGTTTACAGGACGCTTTTCCTTGCCTTTGTAGTCTTCTTTCCTCTCGGACGATCAGTTTTCACGGGACACTTTGCTGAAAACATGGCCGTGAACATGGCTAACGTAAATTTACGGCTACAAAAAACGGCGTTTTCAACTGAAGCAACGTCAGTGAAAATGATAGTTCTACGGCATCCTCAAGGTTTTTCAGGAGACCACCGACGAGAAAATAACACAAAATTCAATCAAGCCGTTTTATTATCGTTAATCCCTGTGCTCAAAGAATAGAGTTCGCCCGTAAACTGGCAATTTTGGAGCCTTTTAAAAGTTCGATTCTGGTGGTGTAATAATTTTGGACGCTAAAAAATTTTAGATGATTTTACTTCAGACACTTTTTTGTCCGAATACTGAAATCTTCCGTGTTGTCTTTCTTTGCAAAGTATAAAATGCCACACACGTGCACCAATATAAGTATTTGTCGCCGTTTTCGTTGATACGCGACTTTCGAAAACAAAAACACCGCGGAAAACGTTTTCCGTCAATCATACATGTTATCGGACAGATCGAAATCCACCAATCACAGCCCGCTAGCATGACGTTATAGAAAGGTCCTGAATGTCCACACTAGTGGGCTGTGATTGGTGGATTATTCGCATCCGATCTGTCGATAAACACGCAAGACTGACGGAAAATTTTGAGAAAAACGCTTCCGCGCGGAGTGGTTTGTTTTCCAAAGTCGCGTATCAGCCTGGCAAACGGTGGTAAAAGCCTTGGATGAGGGTTCTGTTGATGAACCTGGTGACTTGCGTTTATTGAGGTAGTAATGTGCTGGTTCTTATGATTAGCTGCGTGAAAGTGAAAAGTGACGACTAGCGTTTAGCGTTGTATTGGTTTGAACGTGACGTATTCGTTAGTCGAACTATCTGGACACTATCATTTGTCGGGTCCCCTAGCACTTAGGGGTTTCAGGAATCAATGAAGCATGCCTCCAAAATGTTCAATTTG
>JAHPZR010031134.1:7500-16848 GCA_019787425.1 Platygyra sinensis
AACGTCTCAACACAATTAACAGTTCAAAGTGTTTAACAAATACTTATACTTAATATAAAAAGTTAACAACAACGTATGTAAAAGTTTAATACACCAAAAGATAATTTTCTGAATGATCTGGTGCTCTGTTAATCCCTTGTCCCCTTTCGATGACACTTGGGTGTACAGGTTAAGTTAAGTCTTCATTTTCTCGTAAAAAAATAGTGACAATGATTTTTTCTATATTCTGTGGGAAAAAATATTAATTTTCCTGGAAAATGCCACTAAAATGCTCGAATAATGCTCAATGCTTTTGCCTCACTAAAACGCTCGAAAAAATGCTAGCATAATGTACAAAAGCCTAGACACGACGTGACTATTTGATAATTAAATTAGTAATTGTTTATTTATGATATGAAAATTTGCCTCTTGAGAGAAACAAAATCATTCCTCTTCCATTTTTTTCATAAGTTAATAACATTATTTCATTTTTCCCCAGCAAAAAAAGCGAGCATATCGTCCTTTGTATGTCTATGAGAATACAAGGGTATCAAGTTACAAAAAATAAAATTATCCACGTTTGCAAGTTCAATGTACTAATGAAATTAAATACAGGCAGGAGACGACACAAAATGTACTAACAGTCCTGCATAACACTCTGCACTATCTGAGATTGTCTTACTAGTTATCAATTTGCTATACCACTCGGTATGCCACTGACTTTTATGGTCTTTTATATAATAAAATTATTTTATTATATCTTACGCACGGCCGCTAAAATTTAATGGTGCTTAACTGTTGCGTAACTTATATAGCAAGTAAAAGTTTAAAAATTGTGTACTAAAGGGTATTTATAACGATTAAAAACGATTTCATTTCAAATTGACTCGTTTTTCTTTCGACCTGCTTCAGAAATTTGAAGCCGTTCCTCATGAATGGAAATCGTTCCCGAACCCTTCAGACACACAACAGCAAAAGACTAATGCAAGGCTGATACAACGTGGTACAACGTACAACGTACTATTTTTGCAAAAAGGGAAATCGAAATATTCCAGTAACGTAGATCTTACACTAGTTCAGCCCACCCAACCGGAATCCTTGCCTTCTCATCTGTAGCAAAAAATAAACGAAACGAAACTAAACCTGTACAGATAAGTCCATTAAATGAAACCACTTGCTGCACAGTCAAGAACGAAAAAGTAAGAAAAACTGCCAAAAACGTTCAAAGAGAGCCACGCCAAAGGAACGATATCATGATCCATGATCCAAAATTCAAAACAGTATTCTTGCCAGAAATGACGCTGAAAAAAACCCCGAACCTAATTAACAATTAGATTATGAGCTCGAGAGATTTCCCTCGTGTTCTCAAATGTCCCGGTCGTGTACGTTTTATCATAGTTAATAGAGGGGAATGGTTATGAAACTCGACAAAGTTCTTTGTTTTATGTTTTCAGTGTTCGCTTTTTTGGCCTTAACGGTGCACCAAATACAATAGTTGTTTACTCCGTCCTGAGAGACTAACCAATAGAAACGTGTTGGTTACGTAATTCATGCATAGTGTATGAACGCAAAACAAAAGATTGTGCACTGTCGTGGACCTTCCAACAGAAATCTTGCCATCTTTGTTTGCAGCTTTTTAAACTATCGTGCTTAAATAAAGGTTGTCTGTCTGTCTGTCTCTCTGCCCCTTTCATGTTTGCCGGGCTTCATAACCAGTCCCCTATATTAACTATGGTTTTATCACGGTGTAATACACGTACGGCGTAGTCTTCTTTATTTGTTAAAGAAAAACACGGCCAAAGAATTCCAATGAAGAATATGTTAGGTCCTAAAAATCAAGTTAAAGAGAAAGGCTACTACTAAAGATCGAGAAAGTATTTTCCTGGCAGAATTTTTTAAATTTCGCATGAAAGTAAGGAGAAGGTGCACTACTGAAAGCAACGATAGAGCAAATATCACCAGGTATGGTCCTTGACAGGTGCTTGTTGTCATATTTATTTTGGGACACTTAAGTTAGATGACTGTGTCTGTCCAATATCGGAAACTAACGAATGAAGTGAACAGCTGAAAGTTATAAGTATTTCTTCTATCTTCCTTCTTTTTTAACTAGATCACCTATGGACCCTGCGTTAGACCATGAACAGCATGTGATTTTAATTTCGAAATCTGCATTCCTGCATGCTTGCCTCTTTCCGTTCAAGAGCTTAGATATCTCATGCGGGTGGATAATTGGGTCAGGTTTTGCTCAATTATTTCCATACCGTTTATTCTATCAGCAAATATGGATAATGAGTATTTATTAGAAGCTATAACTCCTTTTCTCACCTACTAAATTGAAGGAGTTAGATCTCGGGTTTAAGTTGTTATTATATCGCCAGCTTGGAAAGAAATTCAAGATGGGAAGTCACATTTTCGTTGAAGCTCAGTTTGATAGAATTTAACAAAGGCTCATATTGGGTGGGTTTTTAAATTGTTCGACAGGTGTACAAAAAAAAACACAGAAAGGCTTTCTTTTAGTTTTATAAGCAGCTTAGATGGCAGTTCAGAGTCTCAACTGACGGTTGAATTTTCCGACGTTTTCTTGGCTCTGACTGAGGTAAAAATTTTTCAACTACCAATAAAGTTTGCAAATCTTAGACATGTGCTGTCAAGGGCAAAACGCGTCAGTCTTTCCTCAGCTCACAGTTAAAATTTTGATGAAATGGAGATGTGATCGTCGCAATGTGTAATCGTAATTTAAGCAATTGCAAATTGTATGAGTTTCAACGGGATTCGAACCCATGGCCTCTGCGTTATTGCTGCAATGCTCTACCAATTGAGCTATGAATACCCATATATTGGGAGCAGGCCAATCCCGTTGACGGAAGCCCTGAATTTTTTTTCCGGGCTAAACTTTGCAATTGCTTAAATTGCGATTCCATTTCATCTGTATTCTCGCAGTTCAAGTCAACTTCATTTAAAGTTAAAATTTTATTCAACTATCAGCTATATCTCTGCTATGTATTTAGTTTGGAGAGGAGAAGTAGCTTCCTATCAGAGATACTGTCGGGTTGTATGATATATTAATTAAAATAAACCCACGACTCAACATTGATGGACTGGCGTGAAAAAATTATGACTAGGCCGTCACGATCATTAAGTTCGTGACACATGACAACCGGTTTATACTTAGGTTTGCCTTCCTGTCAAAAGTGAGTGATGAATACATACTATAACTCAACGGCGATCACTTTTCGCTCAAGTCGCCACAAACATCCAAAAGAATGGTTTCTTTTCAGATTTCCGCGTGTAAAATCGTAACTACTGTGCTTATCTTGACTATTTCGCTTGGAATCATATACCCACTGTTTTGGTTGCTCTGGTAAGTATATTTCTCAATGAGTAACGTGTAGAATCACAATAATTTTCTCCAATTATACCGTTTTTAATTTATCGTAATATTTATTTATTTATATTTTTCTTTCTATAGAGTTTTCTATTTTTCTCGGTATATTAGCATTTGTCATTGCTAGCGGCCTAACAAGCCTCATTTTCAACCTAGTTTAAATAAAGTCATCATCATCATCATCATCAACAACAACAATGTCCAAAACAATCTTAACAGTTTGTAGACTTCTCCAAAAAGCATTTCGGTGACAGGTGTTTTTTTCCTATATTAGCCTATATTTGTAATCTAACTTACTTCGGGCAGATCACAATATATTTTGTCAAACTAATTTTATACTACGCTAGCTATATCTGCTATCTGTTTGAGCCTTTCAATTTTCTGACTGTACCCCCTTGCCCCCGTTGCTCCGTGGCCTATGATGGAGTTATTAAGAGGTTTTACAGAACTTTAGAATAGCTTTGTTTTTCACAGACGACGATTGTCGCGATATCATATTCAAGGAACCAGTTTCAAACAGAGCAATAAAGAATCACGTGATCAGGAGTGACAGAGTCCCTAATGAAGGGACCTGTAGAGTGTTGTGTTACATGGAGCCCAACTGTGTCTCAATCAATTTGGGACCTTTAGAGGGAGAAACACACAAATGCGAGTTGAACAACGCTACGGATGAAAGTCAGTTTTTCACGTTTCTCAAGAATGAACCAAGATACACCTATCTGGCCATGGAGGTAACTGTCAAAGTAAAATTTTTAAACTTTACCTTCATGATTCAATTCACATCCCTTCTTTCAATAATAGCAGCCTTTCTGACAGGCCTCTCGCTGATTGTGTTTGGTCAAAAAACGTTCCTATCATCAAACAAGGCTCAAGTTTTCCTCGCTGTCTCCGCCTTTAATAATTGGGTGGTTTTACATGACGTCATTCAAATTCAAACTACATAGCATGATTGATCCTCCTGAGACTTTGGTTTAATGATGTATAAGAGCGGCTAAAAACTGACATTCATACAAGTGTTCGCTCCGAATGGGTTCTTGGTTTTGTGATAGACTGCGCATGAATTTCTAAGCTTTTGCGTGACGTGGCATTTACATGACGGTGGAGAGACATGTCATGCAGGTCTAAAAAGTGACTTATTTGGGGGAATTTGGCTATCTGAACAGTTCAAGTATTAGAAAAAATATTATTTCAATGTCTTTGGGTTCCTCGAGAGATAAATCAAATCTCAGTGACAGATGTTTCTGTTGGTTTCTGCCCGCCATGTTTGTGCCCATCCGGATGGGCACCAGCATGGCGTCTCCATACAAATCTCTATAAATTCGGGTAAAAAATTTCTCCGCATATCTCGCTTAAGAAAAATTGGTTTGATCTGACTCTTGGTGAGAGTCTTTGCATATTTAGTTTCTTTCTTTTCCCAGATTCTGGACTTTATTTATTGAACGGTTTTGATTTTTAATTTGATCTATTTTGAATGGCGTGACAATGAAAACCAGCAATACTACACTCTTTTTTTTATAAGAATGTTGTTTTTCCGGCCCAGGTTGAATATTCTTATTTTTCTGCCGATTTTAGGCTTAAAATGTTCTTGTATTATTCTTAAATTATAGCTTATGACATTTCCGTTTTAAGATTTATTGGGGTATCAATTCCAAGTGTTTGGTATCTGGATCTGAATCCCGTTGTCATGTGTCGTCGAGTGCAGGTTTTTTCGTTTTGTTGGCTAGTTTCGCCGTTCATAGAAAGGAATAATTTTATACGGTTAAGTTAAAAATATAAAATTGTATTGTATTTACAGATGTTTCAACACAAAATTATATCTATCCTTTTCAAAATCTCAGCCTCGGCTTTATTCTTAAAATATTCTTAAAATTTCGCAAATTTCAGCCGAAAATCGAACTCAATCGAACTCAATCCATGGGTTTGATTGAATTCAGCAATCGAACCAAATCGAACACCGAACCTTTGTGTGAGTTCGATTTCCGAACTAATCGAACTTAATCAAAAAAATCGAACCCAATCGAACTCAATCCATTAGATTGTGTTGGACTGAGTACAATTCAATCGAACACAATTATTAAATGGATTGCGTTCGATTGGCTCTGGTAAACCTATACAAAGCAAGCCCAAAGCAATCCATCAAAGCAGGTTTTTCTTGTGCTTTTTTACTATTTATCCAATAACAGAAATCCCATTTATAAAGTGTCCACGGCAGTTAAGAGAACAGAACAGAACAAAGCTATCATTATTCCCGCGGGCGAATTCCGAAATTGTTGTACCCTTTCTATTTAAGCTAACTTAGAGTTGCAGCAAGACAACTCGAAGGGTTACTTTTATGAAAATAGTCAAGCAAATTACTAACCGCGACACAGGCAACGGCATACAGTAGATGGATGATTATGAAAAATGTCTTACTAACGATATACATGCCCGGGGGCGGGGGGAGGGGACTCCGATATGAAACAGACGGGGATGCTCGTCGTCTCACTTAGGGGTGTAAATTTTGGATTTTGGTCTCACTTAGGGTGTTACGGGCAAAGCGCCAATATTCTAAGCCGCTAAAGGTCTCGTTTAGGGTTCCGCGAAGGAACACAGAATTACGCGAAGAGAAACAGAAGTCAAATTTTCTTTTTAACTTGTTTTTTTGTTTCGTCGCAGTTAAGAGAGAAAATTGAGACAAAACATGTATTTTACAATTCTTTAGAGCAACTAGATGGTTTGCTCTTTCCACAGTTTTCAAAGAGTTGTAGTTTAGAAGCGTATACATATGTGTAAATATTATATTTTAGCTCAACACTGCCAGCCCTTAGCCTTCAGCATGTGTAGAGTTTGATGACATTGGGAACAGTTACAGTTCTTTTAACATTAACTAGTTTTCTGTTTTACCAAGTGCCAAAGAGACAATGCATGGACATAATGAAAAACTTAAAAACTACTTTTAGATAAAAGCATTCGATGATTATGTCTTTATATCATTAAAACTCATTGTATGTCACTTTTGTGTGTTTTAAGCGGTCTCATTTAGGGGTCAAAATTTGCTTAAGCCACGCCCGGATTGGTCTCCTTTAGGGGTCACAAAAAGCTTGAGCCACGCCCAGATGGTCTTCTTTAGGGATTAAATTCAAAATTTCCGACGAGCATCCCCGTCTGATCCATATGGGAGTCCCCCCCCCCCCCGGATATGCATGATTTTCTCAAATTCATCTTGGACAATTAACAGTGACCAAGAGAGTAAGAAATGAACGAGCGTCAGTATATTGGACGTTTTGGAGCATCTTACGTACTGCCATGATAGAAAGGATAAATAGTGAATGCAGCCGTAAAATTATTTTTCTCCTTAGGTCAAAATCAAACCAAAAATCAAATTAAATGATCAGATGTTCGTGTACATTTACAATCCACAGCGCATCTGAGGCCATTTTTGCGGAATTTCTTTGCTTACGAAAAACACGTGGGCTACACTCCGGGCTCAAGTAACTCGAGCTTTCAAGATCTGGTTATGGATTTCTAACGCCTGTTTTACCAAAATCACGAGTTCGAAAATCGAACGTTCGTTTGGGTTTGATTGATTTTGTTTTTCTTTTCGGTGAGTTCGATTTCGTTCGAGTGTCGAACTCAATCGAACTCAATCCATGAATTGAGTTCGATTGAGTTCGATTGGGTTTGATTAAAATTTAGTTCGATTGGGTTTGATTTATTATGTCGGGTACTATGTACCAAAAGTGTAGACACATTTATAACTCCCTAGATGTTAATAATGTTTAAAACTTTGTTTTACTTGTAAAATTGTGTATTCAAACCTACTAACGACTTAAGAGTCACTTAACAGCGATTTCAAATTGACTCGTTTTGCTTTCGAAGTTCGTCGGAAATTTGAAGCCGTTCCGCGTGAACGCTTACAAATCGTTCGAAGAATCGTCAGACTCACCGCCGAGATATATGAATTGCCTGCTAACCTCGTTTTCTCGGTTTGTACTGTAATTTACGGACCCCAGCCTTATTTTCCCCTTCGATTTATGGCCCGCGCGCGAATCGAGAGGAAAAACACTCGGTCCGTAACTTACAGCACTCCATCCAGTCCAATTAATATTATTACGTATAATTTTCTTCTTCAAGAGACCATGATCTTGTCTTCTTCTAACAGAATCCCTGTAGTAGCAGCCCATGTTTGAACAATGGCACCTGTCAAGCTGGATTCAGACTCACCGCCGATCAAGATACATCAGATGATAACAGCATGCTGCGTGTGGACTTGGAAGACTTTGAAGGGAATACTGCTTATGCCGAGTATAACAAGTTTGGTGTTATGAGTGAGAATGACAAGTACAAGCTGATAATCGGTTCATACACAGGTGATTTAATTTAAGAAAAAAAGATCAATTCTCTTTGTATTTTTTGTCTACATGTTTGTAGATAAGAAATCCTGTCGGTAAAAGCAACGTCGAGAACTGCGGAAACTTTAAAAAAAAACGCTTTTGTCAACTCTCACCGAGAGTTACAAAGGTTAATCTTCCAACTCTCAAACAGCGTACAATTTAACAAGCAATGGTAAAAAGTCAGAAGCGAGTGATATGCGACTTTCGTCTCATATTAACTCTCTGCATGGTTTACAAGGTGGAAGGAGGGGCTACAATCAGGGTAAAATTAGTAGCTCAAAAACCGATCGAAAAGACAGTACTAAGAAATGAGATAAATCCCCCTGGACCTGTGACGTTTGACCACGAAATGACCCAGCCATAGAACTTGCGGAATGTCCACAGCTATCACCGACTAAGGACGTTCGCGTGAAAAATTTCCAGTCGATAGATCTTTTTTAGATTTTTACTGCAGCCTGATAACGGGTTACCTGTGCTAGAAATGCAGAAAAAAATATTGGGGTCACCGACTTCGTTACGGAGTTAGAGCGTGTGTACAAAACTACCCTGATTTTGAAAAATTGGCGCATGTAATTCAGCATAGTCTACAGAGATTCATGGTTAAAAATATCGAAGGTAAAACAGTGAAGGTAAACGATCTTAGACATATTTCGTAGAAGTGGGTCTGGCATGATAGTCTCGCATGATAGTTATTAATTTTTTTAATTTGATATTCAGGTAACACTGATAACTCTCTTTCTCATCATGGCAATCAGCCATTTTCCACTAAGGATCAAGATAATGGTGGGCATAAGGACCAGACGTCCGGAGCAAAGGTGCACTGTGCAACCAGGTTCCAAGGAGCCTGGTGGTACAGCTCGCCGTGTCACCATTCCAACCTAAATGGCAAGTATTTTCGCACAAAACCCTCGGACCCTGGTGTTGGTGTGAACTGGAAACACTGGAAGGGACATGAATACTCCCTTAAGGTGGCTGAAAACAGTTTCCAGTATTTTTTAAAGACTTAGAGTTTGATGGGTCATTATAACCACTCTTTATCGATTAATGCCACAATTATGTTATCAACAAACTGTCCAATCATCGGTGAACAAGTTGCTGTTAATTTTGTGGCACAATAGGTTACCATAGCAACACTATGACCTGCTGAAAACACCCTTAATTTTAGCTTTAAGCGCTTATAACTCCAAAACGAGCTCGGTGACCCCCATTTTTTATTATCGAATTGTAATCAGCATGATAAGATGCAACTTTTTGCAAAATTTAAAAAAAATTATACGAAGGGGGTTCTGAGCCACCTTAAATTTTCGAAAATTTAAGGTAGCTCTGAACCCCCTTCGCAGAATTTTTTTAAACTTTGCAAAAAGTTGCATCTTATCATGCTGATTACAATTCGATAATAAAAAATGGGGGTCACCGAGCTCGTTTTGGAGTTATAAGCGCTGAAAGCTAAAATTAAGGGTGTTTTTAGCAGGTCATATTGTTGCTATAGTAACCTGTTGTGCCACAAAAATAACAGCAACTTGTTCCCCAATGATTGGGTAGTTTGTTGATACCATGACTTTGGCATCAACCGGTATAGATAAGTTGTAATGACCCATCAAACTGAATCTT
>JAHPZR010031135.1:0-21888 GCA_019787425.1 Platygyra sinensis
AAAAAAGGTAAGTCTGCATTCGGGCCAAGTGGCCCATCACGCCGGAGCTTATCCCAGTTTCTGTAGCATGAAGCGACTGGGAGTATTTCTACTCCCTCCTGGATGGGATGCTAGTCCATTGTAGGGTTACCCCCGTCATTAAATTCGCCGGTACCCATTTATACAACTGGGTGGAGAGAGGCACTGTGAGAGTAGTGTCTTGCCCAAGAACACAACACAATGTCCCCGGCCAGGGCTCGAACCCAGAGCGCTCGCTCCAGAGTCAAGCGGGCTAACCATGAGGCCAACACGTCTCCCACCGTGTCCGCGTCAATGGGTTAAATGCTAATGTTATTTAGAATTTTGTTTGAGGTTTCTAGAGGTCAGAGTGAACTCACTCAATATATACTTGAAAGTTCATCATCCCTTGTTCTTAACTGGATGTTCCACAAAATGAAATTTCAAGGTGCATTGCAACTCTGTCAGGTTAATCCAGTATTTTAGTGTGCTCTAACAGTTAGCTGATGATGTAATCACCTGGGTGGAGAGAGGCACCCAATGATTGCAACATATGGACACTGATTGAGCTTACGTTATCAACATCTCATTACACATGCAATGTACTAATCCACTGCAACGTAATTAAATCTGTTGTCAACTTGTTGCATTTTTATCAGGCACTGATGGAATTGCTTGACAAGGTCCAATTCAGGTATGATACATCTGATCAGGATGTCAACGACATTACAGATGGTGAGTGGCAACATAAAACTTGTTTTTGTCGCATTTGAATGAAATTAATGGAGGTTGCGAAAGTTTGTTGTGTTCTTGGGTTGTCGGGATCATTTTGAAGTAATTTACTACAAAGACCATGAAGTTTAAGAAACAGAGAATAAGGAATGGAATTCTTGACATGTGATGGATGTGAAGATGAATGCAATACATGTACATGTAAATAACTATGAGAATCTGTGGGTTTGTAGTGCACACTGATGCATAAACTGTTACCTTCGATGGAAACTTTAAATTGATATCCAGAAATGCTAAAGAAGTATCAAAAATTTCCCAAGCCCAATGCAACAAAAACATACATTCTAACTTTTTAGTCAGGAGTGCATTCCAAACAAGTGATCATCTCAGAACTTTTAAATGCACATATGCCCGATGCAAAACACGTCCTTTCATTCACAATGGTGAGAAAATGTTGGAACCCAAGCGATCCATCAAGATCACTGATCATTTCACCTGTACACTGTGCCTCAGCCAATGTCATCTAATACATAAATTATTTGCACTTTTTGCAAAATGTTATACATCGGTGAAAAGGGAGGCGACTAGGCGACCAATTTCGAGAACACCTTCATGACGTAGAGAAAGACGGCAAAAACGCATCAAAACCAGTGGCAAGAAACTTTAATCCCCCCAATCATTCTAAGCAACATATGGCAGTCTGCAGCCTCTCTCCTAAATCAAGGAAGTACAGAAAGCTGCAAAACTCTAGAACAAAAATCCTAAATCCACACAGTATCAATGGGGGCTTTTCATTCAGCTAATTCATTCTTGACTGTTGTTTTTCACATTACCAGGCATCAACCAATAGCATAGCTTTATCTTACTGTATATGAACCACACTCAACCTGCAATTCCTTGATTCGTTCCGATGAAGGGCTAAAACTAGAGATGTCAGCTTTCGAATCTCTTTATGGTGGCTAACCAACCCAATTGATAAAACAAAATTATCTTGTAATTTAACTGTACCTCTCTTTTCATTGTAAAGTTTGTCACCAGCTCCTAGAAGTGTGCATCCTCATTGGTGACTTAGACACAAGTATACTGGTGAACACCTGGAAGGTGTTAAGAAAGTAAGTGATCTGGAGATTTATTAAACTGTTCAACTGTTGAACTAGAATGCTGGAATTATAATCACTGTATTTTTCCTTTTTAACATCTGAGGCATTGTGGCTTCTTGCTTGGTGTTAGTTTGTACTGCTAACAGGAATTGTGGTGTCATTTGTCTCGGAAATAAATTTATCTTAATAATGGTTGCAGCTCATTATTGTTAATACTACAACAGTACATTTTTAAAAACAATAGTCTAGTATATTTGTTTAAGACAAACTACCACTAGTGGTTTCATTCAAAGACTAGTGAATAATATTTAATTTCGAATTTAGATAAGTGAGTCAATCTTTTCCACCTTATTTTACATAATGCACTACAGTTTGTGAAATACTTAGTCATAGTGTTATGATATTTATTATATGACTGAGAAAATTACTTCATTGTGATTGGCTGAGAGCAAGCCATTAAATTGTTGTATTCTTAATTTGCATTGCACTGTAAATTAATGCACATTGGTTCGCAATTTTTGCAATCATAATAAATGAGTAATCGCATGATAGCTTGAGAAATCAGATAAAGGCTTGTGCAATTTTGAGAGAATTTTCAATTATCACCTTAAGTGTAAATCCTTAATAATATTGCACTTGCATTCATATACAGTAATTACCTATACTCAAATTCATTGAACAAGTAGGTAGCAGCCTCGCCATTTTTAAAAAGCATCTTAAAACATTTCTTTTTCAGAAAGCTTTTAATTTGTTGGAATAGTTTAATTTTAATTTAGTTTGGAATTTTCGAATTTCATTTTTTTTTCAGATTTTACCATAGCTTAACATATATTGTTGTTATTATAGCTTTTAGGTTTTTTTTCTTAATTTTTTTTACTTATTATTTATTCATTAA
The DNA here is from genome assembly GCA_019787425.1 of Platygyra sinensis. NCBI lineage: Eukaryota > Metazoa > Cnidaria > Anthozoa > Scleractinia > Merulinidae > Platygyra > Platygyra sinensis. The sequence goes on from JAHPZR010031135.1 coordinate 2,725, forward strand.
TTTAACTTAATGTAAAGGGCTTTTCAACATTGTTCTATAGTTTTAGTGCTATACAAATTCATTGTCATTGTCATTATCATTTAATAGACTAGTGACCAAGCACAAAGATCACATCAAGAATTATTTGGAGGTAGGCCTGTGGTTTTTTTTGTCGTACTGAATTTAGAAGTGACTCAATCTTTACTTTAGATTAAAGCAGGCACCATGTGATATTTTATTGAAAAACCTCCTTCCGGAGGTATCACTGACCTGAAATAAGAATTTACCTAGTTGAAATAGTTAGTTATTTGGTTCTGTTTCATTCCTCTTATCACTAGTCTCAAGTACAATAGGCCACTTGCACTAAGAGGTCACGTGACCAATGCTTCCCTTAAACAGTGAGTTGTAATCTTGCTGTTGCCAAAAATCGACAGAACACATAAAATTATCTTACACCCGAAATTTGAGAGGAAATGCATTTAAGGGAGATATTTTATGGCACTTTGATTTTTCAACAAATTAGTACTGGTATGATTTGTATTGGCCACCATGTTGGAGGGCATTCTCTTGCCATCCAACATGGTGGCCAAAGCTACTTTTTGCTTATATCTTGTTAAATGTTTGATAGTTACGTTCAGATGTGCTATAAACGTTACCACATCATCTTTTCAACATTTTGCTTGAAGTTTAAGTGCAAAATTTGTGTTGGAAAGTGGTAATTCATAATTTTAAACATCAAGTTTTGGTCATGTGACCAGCTAGGGGCTTTCTCATTTTTTAAGCAAATGGTGCGGGTTTGAAAAATCAAATCACTATTATGTTGTTTAAGAGATTACCCACTAATAGTGTTTCAAAGGCAAAATCATGTAACTTTCATTTTCATAAAAGCGATGTCACATGACCTCTTAGTGCAAGTGGCCTATTAAAAGATGTCTTTGAGATCACTCAAAGTCAGTAATGATTAATTACAAGAAGTGCAAAAAGTATTTTCTCTTTATATTCAGAGATAACATGTCAGGCAAGTGAAAGAAAGTTGAAGTCCATGTCTTATGATGCTGGCCTGATTTGATATTTAAGTTCTGAGTTCTTGGAGTCATTCTTCCTCTGAAAGTTACATGTTTGCAATTGCAGCAGCATCATGTTTGTATTTTTGTTACAGGTGGAGAAATTGATTTCCCATCTGTGTTCTTCAATTGAGTCCAAGCTAATGCAATGTATCCAACTTGCCCCATACAAAGAGGAGGAAACCTCTGATGCTCAGAAGGTTGGTGATACAGCAATGCAGAAATAAAATAACTACCATATCAGGGCTGTCATAAAGTTTTAATTCAACTGTGGCCTTGATCTTCACCACGGTAACAATTTTTTTTAATTTTTTGGAGAACTGTATCAACAAAAGGCCAGTTCACCTGTAACATCAAGGGTCCTTTAAACATACTTACATGTAGCCATAACAGGTGTTATGGGTTACAGCCCTAATTCACAGCCCTGTCATATGGTGTTTTCCAGAAAACATCAATCTCCCTTTTTTGGTTTCAAATCCTGCAGCCCAATCTTGCTGGAAATTCTAGTTTCGGTTCAGACTTCCTGTTAACAAGGCTAAAAAAGTGCTATCCAGTCATCAGGGACAAGTAGGCTCTCTTCTTGGATCCTTCCCCCTTAACATTTCCATAACTTACTTCATTGGGGTGTGTTTTTTTGGAACCACACATTATCATTTAGCACCCCAAGCATGAATGTGTGCAAAAAAAAAAATTTACAGTGCTACTGCAATTGGACATTTCACTTCCTATGACTCTATACATAGTTATGAAGTTCAGTCCAATTAACCTGTGATTGATATACATGTAATCATTGTCAGGTTTCTGGTTCCACTGGTGATGAAGTAGCTCTTGGGAAGATTCTGAAAGTCATACGCTTTCTGGTTGGTCACCTTGCTCATCTTGTCAAGGTATGAAACATGTTTTAATCAAATAAGTTTAAAAACTCCTTTACAGTGTACATGTATACTATAGCAATTGTCCCCCAGCATATTTTATACGTCCTTTTTTGGTGTTTTCTTTGTTTTAATTTGTTTTGTGGTTAGCAAATTTGTACTTTATGATTAGAATACAAGAGAGGAAGGGGTCACATTCCCCTTTAGTTATTATTTTGCTTTAAGCTTGGTGTATATGTTACAATTTCGTCTTGCTTCCATTCAGCTAGTAATTAACAGGGTTGTCAAGAGTATCGCTAGTAATATTAGCTTCTGGGGAAAGTAAAAAAAAGTTGTATACATAATTGGCCACTTCCCATTAGGGCTTTTCAGGACCAATGTAAACATACAATGATAAATAAATATTCAAATAAACATATAACTAGGTTAAGGATCCCAACTGGCAGGAGGCAGACCAGTTGGCTATTTGCAACCATAGCTGAGAAGTTGAACTCGGGGCTACCTAGAACAATATCAGCTAGCGGTCAGAGCGGGACTTGAACCTGCAACCTATAGATTTCAAATCCGGTGCTCTAACCTCTCCACCGCGCTGCCTTCCTTAACTGTAACTATCTACTTGATGATCTTTGGCCGGCCACTCTGCTGGGGCACATGTAGTTGTCTCATTCTTTAGACAAACTGGCAAAATCAGTTGCTTAGCTCAACAATAAAGCTGCCTACTTCCGAACTTTGAACCAACCCTCAATTATTCTGACTCACTATTTCCTGTAAACCCAAGGGATACCTCTGTTTGCCATTTGGATATTTTACACCCATTAAAATTTGTGCTTGGGTTGAAAAGCAGAGTGCGGAGCATATTTTACATGTATACTACTTGAACCTCTTCCTTTTCACTCTGTTCTTCTCTTATTTTTACAGGAATATGATGGTTATTATGACAAGTGCTTAGAAACTCTGTTTCACTTTTTACTGACTATACAAAGGTAAATGATTGCTTTTTGTTCTTAGTTCACCTACATTTTCTTTACAATATCCTCCTGCATACAATTGACTACTGGTATACTCAAATTACTTTTTTACAAAATTAGATCGCTTCTATGTTCTCTTGCCGTCAATGTGTATCTGCTGAGTAGTTCTTTATTTTCATATTTGTATTCATCACTAAATGTATTTTCACTAGCTACCTACAGTGCATCTACCAATGAATATTTTACATATTGATTTGTCTTTAAGCCAAGTACCCCCAAGCTTGAGTGCACCCAAGATTGCTTCTTCTGCTGTTCAAGGTGTTAAGTCTGCCTTGCTAGTTGTGGTAAGTGAATAACATCATTTATATATAATTATCTGACTGATAGGTTATATGATAAAGTAAGCAGGGCTACCATTAATTTTTGATTCGTTAACAAGCTTAATTGTTTCTCTATCCATGGGTGAATTGTTCATTTACAGGTAAGTTCAACTGCAATATTAAACATACTCAGCATAACCTGTAGGTGTTATCACAGACTCGAAATTTACACTCGCAAACTCGCAAAACGCGAGTGATTTTGATATGCTGTGAGTGAGAAAAATATCCACTAGCAAACATTTGTGAGTTAGAATCCTCCATGTCTCCCAAACATTTGGAAAGAATTTGCAAGTGGTCTCACCAGTTTGCTAGTGGAAACATTTTACTAGCCAAACTTTGTGAGTGGACTGAAAAGTTAACTTCGAGCCCTGGTTATCAGAAGCATATCACCTTGAACTTGGTGATATGCAATTTCTGGTGTTCTAAAGTACAGCGTTTATTGACAGCCCTGGTAAAAGGATAATCACTGTAAGGGAATTAAAGTTATTTACCTTTGAGAAAGAAAGAAAGCTTTTTTCACCATACTTAGTTTGAAATTTTTAGTTCTTCAACTTTAAGAAAGAGCAAAGACATTTTTAGTACAGATGTATATGTAATACCCATTTCTCTGCTTTTTTCTTAGATGCTACAGTTACATTGTTGAGTATCACTCAGCTGTTTTATATAATTTGATTCTTGAATCTTTAAATGCCAGTGTGATTAACATCTTTTTGCTTCCTTGCTTTGTTTCTTCACTTTTTCATTAGGTGGATCCACTGCTGTCTGTGCTTGTGAAAAACAAGAATTTTGCCAATTTAATAACTAGAAAAGCATTGGGTAAATTTGACTTAAATTAGTCTCATATTACACATTTAATAGGCCATTTTCAATGTATTAAAATTCTAACATGGCTCTGTGGGAATCACATGGAGGATGAGAGATGAATAATTAAGTTCTTTTGTTTTATTCCCCAAAGCCTTGGAGCCATGTTAGAGTTCTAATATGTCAAAAATGGCCTACTCAAGGTGATCCCTTATTTAGTAATAAGTATACACATACGCAATCAGCAAGGGAAAAAAGCCTTAATCGTTTCAGCTTATTTCCAAAATGCAGGGGAACTCCTATATGCAGCACAATACATGTACATGTAGCCAACAACATTTTCAATTCCATGGACAGAAGAATGAATAGTATGTCATAATTATTATCCATGAGTTCACATGTTTGGTTGTTTTTTTGAAATGAATAACTGACTCCAGCTTCTAACCAAAGCCAAATTTATTCCCCAATATTTTGCGTTTAGTTGAAGAATTCAACATTAACCCTAGGTTCTCATTGGAGATTTGTTCTTACATGTAACTCAGTAACTTGGTGTTCTGTGACAATATATTTCACAAGTTAGATTAAGTTTATTCCTGGTTTTTATTTTAGAAGTGGATAAGAAGCATTATTTTGCACAATGCTGTTTGTTAGTCTCAATTCTTGGTATCCTACCAGAGACACCAGGTATGGTATAACAATGGCTGTGATGTTGTAAAGCCTTTTGAATGTTGTTGCTGTGATTTACATATAGTTTCTTTACATGGTGCCACCCTCTCTAATGATCGAGCCTCACTCTACTTTTTCTCATAGAAGATGTGTTTTCATATTGGGTGACGCCTACCAATTATCCTGAGGTAAAGTATGCTTAATACGGCCTTTTGTGCTAACAGCACAAAAAGGAATATGTAAGTAAAGTAAGTAAAGTATGCTTACATACATATCAGGGTGAGACGAAAATGAAAAGATGAGGTTGCCCTTCGGGCAAGCTGTTACTTGAGGTTACTAGCCCGAAGGTCTGAGGGGCTAGCCCGAAATTAAATTGCTTATAAAGAATCATAAGATTTATGTAATTATGCAAAATACAAGTAATGATACCAAGTATAGATATAAACCAATTCTTCGTAATATTTTGATTCCTGAATGTGATTTTCGTTTTAACTTCAACCTCAAATTAAACAATGTAACAGAAACGACTAGTTTTTACACCTGACCACTAAAAGCTGCAGTTACAACTTACATCAAGATTTTGTGAACGAGAATTCCAAAGATAACACAGTGGCATTGTTTTATTTATTTCTTCCTTGTGTAGAACTCTCTTCTACGACCCACGCTTCTGTCAAATGTCATGAAGTTGCGAAACGCTGCCGTCGGCCCGATATCAATTTGCATATAATCAATGCAGTTAACGCATGAAAATTGTTACGCTTTGTAAGACCAGAAAATTTTTATAAACAGCAAATGATTTTTTCAGAGTTAAATTTTATTCAAACATGGGCGAAATAATAAAGGAACAATAACCTCTGAACTCGAATGGGTTTGTTCCTTCGATGTTTACATTTTTAGCCCCGTTGCGTGGTTATTTTTGTGAATGTCATTAACGTTACATCTAAGTCTGTCGACATTCCATGGACTAAATTCTCTTCAAAGCTTGTGAAGTTGACAAACTAGCTCTTCCAGAAGTGAGAAAACATCATGCTTTTACGGCGGCTATCAATCACACGCGACTTCAGCGCAAAAAAGGACCGCAAAAAAATCTAGAAAAAACCTAAGGTTTGGTGGACGTCAATCATCTCCGCCTCCTTGCTTTTAAGAGAAACCTTGCAGCGGTCCTAATCTATTATTTTTGCCTTATTATAAGGTTTTCAAGACGCTTAAGGCGCTGTTCAGTCCGTAGCCCCAAGACGAATACGCGCAGAAATGTGATCGATAACAGCTCTAAATTACTCGAGTTGCGTGTTTTTGTTTTTATATTTTTATCGGATGATAACGGCGCCAGGTCTGCTAGCTATTCTTAACGCGAGTTTTTCTTCTTTTTTTAATTTTACACGAAGTGGGTCATTTTTGTTTTAATAATGAATTGGCAGCCTTAAAATAGAAACAACAATCCGGATTTGGATTTTCCCAGCGAAACGCACCTAAATTTTCTGAGAAAATCCACTGGACCGTGACTTGGCTGGAATTTAAGGTGGCCGAACACAGTTTTCGCGCGCGCTTTTGCTGATGCAATTCAGCACGTGCACAAGGATTTCAAAAAACAAACAAGCAGTCATTAGAGCGATCATTTTATTTACTCAAAACTCGCACTATCTGTGTTATTTTTCTCTATAATTGAAAGCAGTGTATTGATGGCTTTAGTCTTTCATTACAAAGATACGTTAGAAAAGGTAACGATGTAAAGAACCCAGCAATTTTCAGCTTTTGTTTGTTACCGAAGGAACCCAGTTAAATGCAGCGCATGCGTAGTAAGTCGAAAAAATTGCGATTGAGTGAAAAATTGACTTTCGGAGATACGCCTATTTCTCGAGAACCACTCATTAGAATTTCACGAAATTTAGAGCCAAAATACTCTAGGAAATAAGTAACTGGAGGATTCAAAAAAATTAAAATTTAACAAAGGAAATTCAAGATATGCCAGTGAACCTTCAACGAGGGATAATTAAAGATCTGTTTGTTAAATTATTATTAAAATAGCGCTAACATGTGAGTATCGTTACAAGCTTGTTGCATGCAAATTATAAAGAAAATCTAATGACTAGATTTTCTGCAAATAATCAAAACCAATTTTAAACGCCTGTTTATAATTAATCGTGTTGCCATGGCAACGGCACATACGACAGTTTAATTATCAAAAAGTTGAAGTTTGTGTTGTTAACTTGCTTGCTGCCATTTTTGGTGACCAAAGGATCAAGGGTTTTAGAAGCAAAGGCAAATGAAACAGAGGTATCAAAAACTGTGTTCAGCCACCTTAATTAGACTGATTGTCTCACACTGCACGCCGTCAGTCGGCAAATATTGCCATTTCAAAAAATATTTTTCGGTCGCTTATGTAAGCAGAAAAAGTCATGACGCTATTTACGGACGCAACTAAAATGCGGCGCAAGACGTTGTCACGCTACGATAATTTGGCCTCATAACGTTATCATTTTCTCTTAGGAACTTCTGCTACACACGTTTTGGTATACAAGCTCAATTTATCATCTTAAAAGAGGAACCAACCGTGCTTGCCCGTCGGGCAAGCTACGATAAGAAAATGCTAGCCCGACAGGTAATTCCACTAGCCCCGGGCTATCGGACAGCACTTTCGTCGCGCCCTGCATATATGTCTAAAAGATTTACCATGAACAAAAAGAACTGTTAAATGATGCAGTAATGCAGAAGTCATAAAGATCAATTGCATAGCATCAACTATTGTTCAAAGTAGAAGTTACTTTTAGGTCAAAATGATTTCTAACTAATTGATTTGCATTTTCCCTTGTCTTAGGATCTGGTAATAAATCAGGAACATTTGAAATACAAATCAAACTAGTTTGAATTTATTACCTTTGACCTAAAATTTATTTTTGTCTTCATCATAGCCATATGAGAGCTCAGTACACATAGGAAGTTTGATTTGTAAGCAATTACAGTATTCATGGTGATATTAAAGAATGATCTTGGCTGTCATTTGTGTTGTATTAATTTTTATTGATCTTGGCTTCTTGCCTTTAGGAGGAATGTCGTCATTCTATCATGGAGGCTGTATTTCAGTCTTTTAAATGCTGTAAGTTTCAGCATTTTTCACTGTGACATTTTTGTTTATGCATTCATGATAAAGATGAATTCATGCACCAAGTACAGCAAGGCATGTAATGCAAACTGAAACATAGAAAGCATTGCCTCTCATCACACAGCTGTGTTGTAAACTTGTTGTGTGCTAGCTGATGCTGAAACCCAGAATGGCAGTGCTTTTTAAAACTGCCTAGAACACCTCTGAAAGAGCTGCCCACTAACTACTTGTAATGCTAAACCAACCTCAGTTTGAGGCAATCTTGCTTGTTCTGCCATTCCAGTATTCCAGGAACAGTTTGTGTAGGACAATGATATAATTTGCAAGTACTTATATGTGTGAGAACAAATCACTGAGTGAAAGTTACACTGTTGACGTTTTTTGCTTGCAGGTGTTCTAGAAATTTGTCTGCCGGTATTTGTTGATGGAGTCATGAGCAAAGGAAAACCTCTGAGGTATGGTAATGTGTTCCTTATCGAAAGTTAAACTGCAAGCATGGTGTCAGAAGAATAGTGACTGTTTTCCAAACAAGACAATCCAAACACTGCCCAAAAATAAAGTGTTGGAAATGTGGTGAAACACTATCTTGAGTGTTGGACATCTATTACCACTGTCTTGAGTGTTTGATTTGTCTGCTCAATGGAAACTAAAACTATGGAGAAAACAAAGAAAATTAATTATAAACGCCTGTACTAAGATTAAATGTGCAAACTCTGTCATGATTTAGGTTTCCTTTGTTTAAACTCGATGAATTATTAATGATGAATTTGAGAAGCCTGTGTTTACTAATAGTAAGCTGTTCATGAGTAAGTTTGAATAGGATAGAACAATATCCTTTACATTCTCTTTGCCGACAGGGAAGTAACTTTCTATGAGCATGTCTGTACCAGAATGTGTTCACTTGTGGCCTGTACGCCAGCAACATGTTTTGCTGCTGTGGTGAGTACCATTGATGAGGTCTTTTTATGTTGGGAAGAGGTGGGGGTGACCTTGGGAATTTGTGTGTGTGTCAAGGGGTAGGACATGTAGTTTTTGTCTCAGTTGGAGCTGAGATAATAAGACCAATGTAATAATGCATTTTTTCTAATGTTACACCAAGGTTTTGGGTTTCATTGAGGGCCAAGCCCCCTGGCAAGTTGGCCGGGTGTGAGGGTGATTTTGGCCACCTGATTTGACCATCTGAAGGAAAGCTTTTCTTAAAAAGAAGTTCAGTTTAAAACGTCTGGCCACTTGTAAAAATCAGTTGCCCTCCAGCTCAAAGTGTTACTCAAACCCATGGTTTGAACTGACCCTACTTGCTGCTGGTGTGTGGATATCGTCTGTAAATTTTCTCTTCTTTCAGGAAAGATGCCTACTGGAGCATGTCCTTCAAGATGATTTGCTGTCTGCACTGCTTGCTAGTGACGTTTGGTGCTTCATGGCCAGGTAATGAGTGGCCATGTTCAGTGTGTTATGTCAATCCTGGTGGGGCTACTTTCTAAAACACACTGCGTGAATAACGATTCTTGCCTAAATGCACAAGAGTAACGCTCAGGCAATGAGAGTGTAATAAGAGACTTTCACTGATTCTGTACTCCTGAATGTTGAGTTGAATATTCTCGCACAAGTCGGTCACTGATCATTTGACTATTTTAAGACTTACATTCAATGAAGTCACGACTATTGTCATGTATGTGACCTCAGTAGGCGCATTTAACATAATTCTCTTGTATCTCGATCACCAGGTGGGGCTCTGCTGAACTGTGTGCTGGACACGTGTCAGTTCTTACTCAACTGGTAAGGGTTAAAATGTCTGGATTAACATGCCGTTAAAAAATTGAAAGGATAACAAGCACGAGGAGTTCCCTGGTGCATGTGATCAAGGGCGAAAGGCTTACTGAATTCCCAGTCTTATTCACATTCACATTTTTAAATCAATGCTGGACGAAGTCAATTTGACTACCAGAATGGAGTGTGATTGTAACTTTTGTACATAGTTTGACTTAGCTATGGCTTGTCTCCACTTACTTTTAATGTTGCCTATTTTTTTTTCCTATATATTTATTTCCTATATATATATTCCCTATTTATTTCCTATATATTTCCTATATATTTAACTTTTGTACATAGTTTGATTTATCTATGGCTTGTCTCCACTTAATTTTAATGTTGCCTATTTATTTCCTATTAACGCCCAAGTCGCAAATGGAGGTTGGGTGCCCAGGGGCTGCAACCGCAATCACACCCCAAGGCGGAAGAGCCCGAGTGACCAGTACAACCCGCAACCCAGCCACGAGCCCCCGGCGCAAGCCCCCTATAACACCCGTCACACGGAAGCCCAAAGGCCCCGTGGAGATAAACAACCCATGAAGAAAGATAATAACAATACTGATAATAATAAAAATAAAATAATGACCACAAAACCCAGTAAATATAGAAACCCAGGGAACGACTCCCTAAGACAGGGAAGGGTGGGAGGGGACGAAGAAAACGCCTGCAAAACTTTCCAGGACAACGCTACGCCTAAAACAACACGCCACGCTACAAAGACACAAAGCCGAGCACAACGTGAGCACATGCAAGCAGCGCACGCAACTGGAATACGGAATACCGCTGGGCAAGGTGGTGCCCTCAGGCACACAACAGCCCTAGAACGCTAGGAGGAACGCCAACACGCTAACAACAACGCTAACAACAACGCTATAACGCCACACAATGCTACTGGATGGGGATACGCAACTAAAAATGCCTAAGAACAACTGAATAGCTCCAGGTCGTTAACTATGTTAAATGTAATTTAACTATATTATATATATCTTGATTTCCCATTTTACTTTATGATGTAGTTATATTATATAGCACGTTCACGTTAAAACGAGTTAATTGTACTCATATGTGAAATGTGGATAAATAAATTACTACTACTACTACTACTACTTACGTGTCTAATGTAAGAGTACTATTTCACGCGCACCCGTTTTTTAAAATTTGACACACTCACCACCTGGTGAGCTCAGCTGAAATTTGCACTTCATCAGAGAACGTGTTTCAACATTAACACCAGGTTTATTTTACAGCTGTTAAAGTTACCTACAGCGGAAGCTGCTTATTTCCAGTTATCAATGCTTATTCAGCGCCTGGCTCGTCTCATGGCTGTTGAACATCAAGTATGTACAGTGTAATAATAAGGCATGATGATGAATATTTATACCTACAATCGTGGACAAAGGCCTTGTAACGAATTATGTGTGTTTTACTAGTGAAGTTTCAAAAAAGCGCGCCATCCTTTTAAAAACGCGTTGCCGTCTCCCTCCCCTCCCAATACAATGTTTAGGCAGGTGAAGTTGTATTCCCGTCTGGCGTGTACACAAAAGCGCAAAAAGCGCAACTTTGTCCCAAGACTTTTGTCTTTGATTGTAGTTATAGTGCTATAAATAAACGTAATTTGGTAATTTTAGTGAACTGCAATTTGCTCAACTGTTTCTCTGAATTCACATTAGATGTGCATTTACAGGCTAGTCGCGGATGTGATACAAAGTAGATTTAATTTTCGTAGTTGGTTAATGGTTACCTTTAAACAGTTGTTCATTTTCCTCTCTGTCAGTAGCAGGGTATTTACGTTTGGCTTTCGTCACATATCTTTTCTGCTTGCAAACATTTCATTTTTTAGGAAACTCTTGTTACCTCTTTTCCACCATCAAAGGAAGAAAACGTCTCCGCATGGTGCGTGTTTCCTTTACAAGACATGCCTGATAGCGTCAAGAAAAAGGTAAAAAGCATTGTTGTTTAAAAAAAAACAGAAATGCCCGGCGGAGACTCAAACACGCTGTCTGACCGTTTTGAAAGTGGTATCTTTAAGAATCAAATAGAGCCACTCCCAGATTTGTCGCTTTAAGGGGTTTTATTCAATTTTTCGGCGAACAACTCCGACTTTTTTATCTGGGAGTCCTCTCGGGTAGAAATTGAAAGAGACAGAGTACAGTAAAGACAAAGTATGATTGGTTTGGCTGAGAAATCTTATTGATGTCAAGAGCCTCGTCTATCCACAGAATGACATAACAGAGGTTAGCTGAAGTGGAGTAAGCTTTAGCAGATTAAAATACATTCTTCTAGAAGGTAATATCTTTGATCGTCAATTGAAAGGTTGTTATTAAATGTTCTTCACTTCTAGGCGTGCCGTGCTCTTGTTCCTCTGTGCGTTAAAGTTTCTCACTCGGTAGGGACTACGACGAGTAAACCAATTGCAGACGACGACCTCTTGGTATGAAACACTGCAGCTTAAATACAAGTGTGAATGATTTGTGTATTGAGTGAGTTGAGATGAGGACTGGGGCGAAAGGCGCTTCTTTCTCCCAGTCGTCCACCTATCTCCTCTACTGACTATGCTGAAACACACACGATTTAAGATTACATCATTTAAGGCATTAAAGATGATCTTTCATATTGTTTGTATTGACGTTTCTCAGAACTTTAATCAATCAGTCGATCGGCCTATAGTAGCTTCTTTGATCATAGAACTTGTGATGAGGTTAGAATAGAGGTTCGTATTTATGAGTTTTCGTGCTAGCCAGTCTGGTCATTAGAGGAGTGTTATGCGACACAAAGTGCTGAATTAAGATCAATAATAGTGAGGCATCTTTTTTCAGAATTGTTCAGTGTAGAATGTTTGCCTGGTTCATTTTCGTTATCTTAATTTAGTCGTCGTTGTAGTTTAAGTCGTTACTGATTGTGTCAATTGTATTTAATTGCTTCCTAAGTCCCGCTGCTTTTGTTGTCTCCGCCGTGTGTACAGTCTCCCTCAGGCAGTTGGTTATGTCCCTCCTGTTCATCACTCGGCCGCAATCGCGCTCGTCAACAACTTGTGGTCGCTCTGCAGCCAAGGGAAAGAGCATGTAAAAGTAAGTGTACCCTTACTAACCAGCGTTTGACCCGAAATCCCAGTTCTAAAACATGATACTGGGCTTAGCGCTTTTCAGTTTTCAGAACGCGTTCTGTACAGTGACTGTTAATACATCACTGCTTCTCCACTCAGTCACTCCAATCTATGGAGGTGGCAAGGCTGAGTGGTTTAGGGCGTTGGTTTTGTAATTGGGAGATCCCGGATGTAAGGCCTTCACCCTGCCGAGTTCAAATCCTCGGTCACGCTTTGTAAATAGTCATCTGGTCTGCCTCCTGCCAGTTGGGATTTGTAACTCTGTTACGTTTATTTGGAAAATTTGTTTCTTTTGTTTCCGTGGTATGCCTGTAAATTAGCTAAGCTTAGTGCTTTTATAGCTAAGTGCATGTCCACTATAAATTAGATTTAAAAATCGATTAAAAACAACTTTGTCCCCCAAGTAGCGGCTAGCCTTAATTTCAGCCGCCGCTTCCTCTCGTTAAGTCTCGGGAGAGAGGCCTCTCTCCCGAGACTTAGGGAGAGGAGGCGGCTGAAATTCAGGCTAAGTAGCGGCAAGCTTTGAAGAAGTTTGTTGAAATGTCAACAGAAATTACAACTTACGATTGTAAAGCTACCACAGATCAAAATATGTCAGCTTCTTCTTTCCTTGCAAAGTGCACTCGTGTACACAAAGTCTTGTGAGTTTGCAGATTACCAGCATAAAATGTATTGCCGGAAACTAAATGACCGTATAAGTACAAGAGTGGAGAGTGCGTGAGTAAAAGCTGCTGATATTTGAATTTAGAGGTGGTAATATTTTCTCTCTTTTACAGCGACTTGGTATCAAGACCTGGTGTGAATTAATGGATTTGTCGTCTACTCTGCTTCCTCAGATCCAACCCGAAGACTATGCAAAGGTAGACACACTTAGATAGTATGGCCGTGTCTATATTGATTTTTTACATAGCTCTCTAGTGTAATTTTTGATGAGAGGTAACAGCAGCCATTTTAACGGTTAAATTTCTCATCTCAGTGTTTTACCGATAGTAAAGTTCAGCGTGAATGCGATACAATTTCGGTCAGAAACTACAAAACTGCTCGAAATTTCCCGGTATACCTCGGATCATGTTGTAATGGAAAAGAGAAATTTTAAGAAGCTATATCAAAGATGACTCATCTTGAAAAAATAAACTTTTTTTGTTTTACCATCACCTCTTTAGTGGTTTTAACTTTGTACATCACAATATTAAAAGAATTCAGGTTCCCGAGGGGTTTCCCTCAGCCCAGTCTTCCCACGTGCACTCGTATGCGAATAGCTTCTGCAGAGGGAAAAGAGTGAAAATGAATTTTTACATTTGTAGCTTTCTGATTTTAACACAGATAATAAACGGTGTAAGAAGTCTTCTTGATAAATGGCCCAGTCTGGAACTTCGGGAAGCGGCCGCACAGTTTCTTGGGAAATGCGGCAGTTTGGATATCCCAGAACACCTTGAGGTGAGAGGTTCATCTTTGTCTGTGTCAGCAAGTTAGTTCATATCATATCGCCGATCTTTGTCATGTTAATATCAATAAACTGCTCAAATATATAATGAAATGTTTTATAAAAACTGTACGATTTCTTTCTGAAAAAAGGCTGCATTTTTTTTAGAAATGCTTTGTTTTAACGATAAATTATTTTTCGGCAAAATTTCAAAAGAATTTATCTTGAACAGTTGCACAAAATCAGACTATAATTACTGTGTTTGTTGCGATCTATGTTCAAAAGCTAACGTCATATCGTTATTTGTTACTGTTAGTCGGGGCATTCGAGAACAATTCTAATTCGACCGTCGGCTTATATGGCTTCCTTTCTAAATATTGTAATTAAATAATTAATATTTAATTTTTATGTGGTTATTTTCTTTTGATATTTAGTCTGCGGTCCTTGGTGACATCACAACCTTGTTCTCCTCCCTGGTCAGTGACAGACACTGGTTGGTTCATCAGCGAGCGTTTCAAAGCGTCAAGGCTTTCGCTGAGGTATTCTGAGGGAAGAACTTATGGATGAAATTTCCTTGTTAAGTGTCCCATTTTCCATCCGCAAGCTGGGAGCAGGGTCACCTGCGAACTAGTGGAGCGAGCCGGTCGTGGACCAGGGCAGAAAAAAAAGGCCACGTGCAAGCGCCCAGGTAGAAAAAGCGAGCGCGAAGCACGGAGTGTCGAGCGAAGCGAGCCAAAAGAAGACCAAGTCTCACGCTTTACGCTAGCATCCAGTTCTCTTTATATCATAACCCAAGTTACTCTCGCATTTTGATTGGTTCTCGCCTATGATCTAGTAGAGGACAGATGCACGATTGACGTCATTGTTACAAAGCTTTTCTCTCTGCCGTTTTAAAATGGCGGAAAGTTTTGAGAATGAGGATAATATTTTACGTGACTGGGCAAAAGGTAAGGTACAAAAAAGTCTTGCCGAGGCATTGAACAGGTTCGAGAAGCCAGAAAACGAAAGATAAAGCCGTTTCTTTTAGAAAATGATCCAGAAAAAAATTTCGGGCACTCGCAGTCGGCAGTCGAGCGAGACTAAACCAAGCACAAACTTGGGTCTTGGTAAGCCGAGAACTATTGCTTTATCTCGAATTTAACAAACCCAATAAACAAAATGTTTCTGAGATTAATTTATTTAAAAAATTCAACTTTTCCTAGTGTCAAAACAACTGTTGACACACTGATTGATGTCAGGAATGAAACATCAAAACATCACTTCTTAAAATCGGTAAAATAATACATAACCTTGCTTTCCGATGCGGATCGTTCCTGTCCGTTTCAGGGCACAGCAGCGAGCTAAGTATAGCTAACCACAGCTCACGGTCAACACTATCGAAGCTTAAATGTGTCTCCGACACTACATCAAGCTGATTTGAGAATCACCAACCACAGAAGACAAAAATCTCCACCGTCATTTACGCTCCTTTCATTCAAAACTCGAATCAAATGGCCTCTAGGTTGATGGCAACCACAAGTTTTCCGAGGGTATTTTTCAACTCCTGTAATTTTCAAGGCAACGTCCAAGATTTTCGGCTCACTGGGCTGCTCCGATGACAAAAACTGAGTTCAATTTTCCAGCATTTTCTTCCAGATTTGTAGATTTCGCAGTTCAATTCTGCTTTCGCTGTAAGTTTTCATTCAACGCGGAGCGATGCTTAAGTCAGGTTTGACAGTGGCGTGAATTTTCATGACCAATCACAATTCTTTGCTACGCATAGCAACCAATGAAATTGCTTCATTTTGTATAGATCATAGATCACGTCAAATGGCTTTTTTTCGTCTTCGCTAAAGTGGGCAAAGGCGGGGCAAAAGGCCGGCTTTCGCGTCATGTTGAAATATTTTGAAATAAAAAAGGCTTTTCGTTATTATATAAAACAAATAGATTCCATGTTGCCGTGCGTCTGATTCAGAAATAGATCACAGAAGACGCCAAAATGTGGTAAGAACATCAGTGACACACTCGGCTACGCCTCGTGTGCCACTTTTTTGTTCTTACCACATTTTGACGTCATCTGTGATCTATTACTGAACAGACGCACGGCAACATGGAATCTATTTGTTAAAGAGATTATATCCCCGCGTTCAACGGTTTAATAGACCCTTTGCATAAATGGCGTCTAAATTTGAATAACAATACTTGGTACATCCATAGCCTCACACTCATGTGAAATTTCCTTTGTCTTGAAACATGAACTTGAGCCGGGCTAAGGATGTACCAAGTATTGTTATTCAAATTTAGGCGCCATTTATGCAAAGGGTCTATAACACGTGAAAATATAGGGCTGTAAACAGTCTAAGCCTGTGCGGAACTTGCGTGTGTGACCCATAAAAAAGTAAGTCACTTTTTGACTGGTTTCTCTTTAGTACTGCATATTCACCGAAAGAGTTGCCTTTTGGTTTTGAGCAACACATGAAAAGAGAAACGTCAACTTGTCGTCGGAGCATAGCTACAGACTCGGTGAATTTTGTGACGGTCATTGACCTGTAAACTGTTTCTTGTTTTAACTTTCCTCACTTAATGAGCATGTGTTTGTCACTAGGTTACTCGGTACACTCACGTGATGGGGGACTGTGTTCCTGAGAGCTTGCTTCCGAGTTTATCGGACTTTTTAAATCAGGTTTGTTTTCGTGTTTCATTGTTTGCCGGATAAGATCACCAAAAGCTAGTACAATTTTGTTTTATCTACAACTAATGCATCAATCTCAGTCATTTTCAAATGTAGTATCCATTACAATGTGGCTGGTGATTATAAAGGTCTTATGTAATTAAGTAACAGGAAATACCTTAAGTTCACTTTTTTTTATCCCAGCCTCCATCCCAGCTTCAAGCCTTACTCCTGTCTCGCCCATCTTCACCTCTTTACAGATAGTTTTACCCTGACGGATCCAAGGGACGGGTCGAAGAGGATTTCCCTCCTATTGAAATAGGGTAACGCCAAAGATCCTGAAAACGTTTATTCCCCTCTCTTTTTTTAGGGAAGAGAAATCCCTTCGCCCTTTAAGTTAGTAGGGGAAATCTTTAGGGAAATGTAAAGCTGGAATCGTCAGCAGCTGATGGTCTAAAACAGTGGTTATCTCATCTCTGATCTAGCTAGTGCAAGTTGACTTGAGTCTTTTTCTCCCCAAATAATGTAAAATGTACTTTCACTGGTTAAGACAGAGAGATGTTATTTATAAAAACGTCTCAGTGGCGTGTTGTGAAACCTAGCATACGGCACTTAGTATATTCTAGGAGATATCATGAAGTTGGCGTTTGTTGTTTTTCAGCTTCCCTTCAAGCACACGGAGTTCACAGGAAATGTGACTGTATCCTTAATCTAACAAACATGTGCAGTAAGGCTGGAAGTGCTATAGATGGGCGTAAAGGTGCTCTCCGCTCTCCCAGTCGTTGTTGGAATCTTCACGCGGAATGTATCGTTGCGTGACACTTGAACCAAACAACGGTAGTGAAGGAAACATCCCAACGTGATAGATTGACAGGTTGATATAATCATAGGTGGAATTC
Organism: Platygyra sinensis; assembly: GCA_019787425.1. Classification (NCBI taxonomy): domain Eukaryota; kingdom Metazoa; phylum Cnidaria; class Anthozoa; order Scleractinia; family Merulinidae; genus Platygyra; species Platygyra sinensis. The sequence continues at coordinate 20,439 of JAHPZR010031135.1, forward strand.
TCGAATATCCACTCCTACCAAAAAAATGTCTTTCCTTCAGTGATTTTCTTTAACAGTGGCAATTAGGAACGGGATAAAGAGTTTCTAAAACACCAGTTGGAGGCAGAGGTCGTAAGGAAAAGCAAGCGCCCAGATCCCAGCGAGTTAGAAGAGAAAGAGATTCCACGCATGGACACGAGTGGTCGGTCACGTGACTTAAGTACAGTTCAAAGTGGTGAGGTAGGGAAGTTGGCCCAAAAGAATGAAGACATTTAATTGACTTGTAATCCCGGGATGGTAAACCTGGAAAGTCATTTCATTTTCCAGGGCTAAAATGTCTTTAAATTTAAGTGTCATGAAAACTCATAGAAAAGCAATGTAGCTTCTGAGAATAAAAAGACAAAAAGATCAAAATTTGAAAATATAACGGCGAGTCAGAAAACCGGTTTTAATTCAGTACAACGTAAACACTATCATACATTCTGTGCGTCAAAATGTAGGAAGATACCTTAAATAATAGATTATTCTGACAATACTTGAGAACAACTGCTTAAGGACGTTCGCGCCCATTGCTACTGCGCATCTCTAGTGCGCACGCTATTCATTGGCTACGCGCGTGCCACGCCATTTTCAAGCGCGCGCACCGAGTCGAAAACTCAACAAAATATAGAGCTAATGGCCTTTGCGTTAACTTTGTGTACGAATATTTTTGTTGGATGCTCGGTGACCCCCATTTTTTTTTCGGCAGATCACTTCCTTTTCTGATTCTTTCCATTATACTAAAAAACAAAAAAAATCTGTACGTGGGAAGTTTTAATTATTTCTCATATACTATTCAAAAAGGAGCGAATTGGTACATGGATACAGGTGTGCGTAACTTAGAAGTTGTATTTTTTAAGGCTAATTCTAGCTGATTTAATGGCATATGTAGCAAAGATCTATCAAATAGGCCTATATATGAAGGGGTGAGTGGAATAAAGCCCTAAGTGACTTTTGGAAAATGTTGAGGCAGCCAGGATTAAAATACCTACAAGCACTTGTTACAGTTTACTCTTGTCTTCATTATTGTCTAAAAAGAACTAGTAATAACTACTGGTTCTTTTGAAACAATAACTAAAACCAGAGTAAACCGTGAAAATTGCTGGTAGGTATTTCAATCCTAACTGCCTCAAAATTTTCCAAAAGTCACTTAGGGCTTTATTCCACTCACCCCTACATATGCTGTGTTAAACACACATAACTTAGATATGATTCTTCAACTTAAATATATGCCGATAGTAATGAATCCGGCCAGAATCACCTCAGTGGCTGGAAATCCTAGAAATGCTATGATCTGTGATGCGCCTTATCTTCAAAACGAGTTCGGTGACCCCCGATTTTTTTTACGTTTTTCATCTAATCTTATCATTTTCTACCTGCAGTCAAAGTTTTAAAAAAATCTGTACGTGGGAAGTTTTTGGGCGCGAACGTC
>JAHPZR010031137.1:0-17500 GCA_019787425.1 Platygyra sinensis
ATTTATTTATCAGTATAACGAGTTTTACTGAGCTAATATTAAATTTTATCAGTACAGGAACTAGATCTCTTCAGTGCCTGATATCTTAAGTTCCCATAATTAATGTTTCCCTTCATTTTAATGTAAAACACAGGCCAGACGGAGACCGATGCCGGGTTGAAATGAAGCAGACTGCTTGACCAGGGCTAAAATATAGACTGTGGACTACAAACTTTTTTCTCTGAATCACGTTATCATTTTCATCACTGAGAGCAAATCGCATAAACAGGCTAACTGGAGAATCATTCAGGCTAACCTGAGTGGTAGATAGGGTTCAAATAATGGCATTCTTATTAACTTATTATTAACTTCGAAAAGGCCTTCGATAGTGTCGATCACAACACACTCTGGAAGATTCTCCGTCACTATGGAATCCCGGAGAAGTTTATTGCCATCATACAACAGTCCTACTTCAATTCCCAAATCAGAGTAATACACAATCGTGAACTAACACCGCCTTTCTCTGTAAAGACAGGAGTCCGACAAGGCTGCATCTTATCACCTATGCTATTTCTTTTGGTTATTGATTGGATAATGAAGACCACAACGGAAGGCTCCAGGACAGGATTACAATGGACTCTCCTCTCCCAACTTCACGATCTAGATTTTGCTGATGACATCGCTCTACTTTCCCACAACCACAGGCATGCGCAGGACAAAGTCCATTCACTGGCTACAACCGCAGAAATGGCAGGTCTCAACATCAAGAAAAGCAAGACCAAGACAATGCGCATAAACAGCACAAACCAAGCTCCAATTAAGCTAGACAACGACGACATAGAGAATGTCACCTCCTTTACCTACCTAGGAAGCGTGATAGCTGTTGATGGAGGATCCGAACGAGACGTGTTGGTGAGGATTGGCAAAGCCAGAACAGCTTTCCTTCTACTCAGACCCGTGTGGAGATCAAAGGAAATATCCCTGAGGACCAAATTAAGGATCTTTAACACAAATGTTAAAACAGTCCTGATGTATGGAGCTGAAACTTGGAGAGTAACAAAGAACATCACAGATAAAACCCAAGCCTTCGTTAACCGCTGCCTACGTTACATCCTTGGTGTAAGATGGCCAAACACTATCAGCAACGAAGATCTATGGGCAAAAACCCAGGAAGACAAGATGAAGGTCCAAATCAGAAGAAAGAAATGGAAATGGATTGGCCACACGCTAAGAAAACCACACAACAGCGTAACTAAACAGGCACTTTTCTGGAACCCCCAAGGAAAGAGAAACCGTGGGAGGCCGAAAAACAACTGGAGAAGATCAGCCGAACAAGAACTGCGGCAAATAGGTCTACGATGGACCCAAATTGAACACCAAGCCCAGGACAGAGAACAGTGGAAGAAAACTGTAAACGAGCTATGCTCCTCATAGGAGCCAAGGCTATATATATTTATTAACTTTTTGACATGTAAGCCCCTGCCTATGGAATTATCTACCCCCTTTTTCTTATAAATATCTTTCCCGTAAATAGTTTTCAAAAATGAAATAAAAACACATCTGTTACAAAAGTCTTTCTTAGCTATTTTTTCTGTTGTTTCATGATTTTAGTATTGCATGTCATAGCCATTGTCGTAAAACATTTAATAAGACCTTGTTTTCGATATGTTTTTAGGATTTTTAAGTAATAGTAAGGGTGTATATCAGTATTTATTGAAATCTGCATCATTGGATAATGCAAGTTGAGAGTTTTATTGGCTTAGCCATCATGGTATATGAGCCATTATACCATGATCTACAAAAATGGCGAGCGTATGCGTGATTTTTTGGGCCTTTTTGTTTTTATTGTAGTCTAGTTTTCTATATTTTGGGGGCGTTTTTAATAAAACAATTATTCCACTCGCGCTTGTTGGATATGAGATGATTATAACCAAGTCGGCGCTACGCGCCTCGTTGGCTATCTAACATCTCATATCCAACGCGCGCTCATGGAATAATTGTTAAATAGATTTTCTTTAACATTGTCATGCGCAGTTCAGTAGCCAGCTACTCGTGGCCGGGCAAATTCTAGGTAGACAAATAATTAATTCGCAAAACTTAAAACATCTCAGAAACATCTGAATAGGCTCTTTGCACGATCTGGTCACATGGTACGCAATAAATTATGCTGGGACGCAAGTGCATAGTGGGACTCCCAAAACAAAGGAACTCGTACCAGTCCAGCCCAACTTTCCTTCGTTTCGAAAGTCCTGGCTGCTCAGCTTGCGTTCCACCAAATTTATTCCTTACCTTGGGCGGATCCTGCAAAGGACCGATTAGCTCTGAGTGGTCTGAATGATTTGCTGCAAAATGTGTACAATATTGACCACGAGCAAAGAAAACTGAATTTATTTAATACTTACAAGTTACTTAATGCCCTATTCCACAATGGCGGGAAACCGTACGCTCACATGGCGAAAATTGCGCCTGCGTAAACTCTAAGCTGCGGCAATACCTCATTTATGTATTAAACACGCGCTCAAACCTTCACGCAGCTGAAAATGCTAAATAGATATCTGCACAATATGAGTTGCAAATAGTACGATACATACTCAAAAAGGCTGAAGTCATGCAGTCTACATTTTACGCCCTGTCTGCGTCTTCGATTTACACTTAACTTTTCACAATTCGTTTTCCAGAAGACAAAAACAAAATACAAAATTAATATAATACAAAAGAAATTGATAAAACAATAGCTTAAGGACGTTCGCGCCCAAAAACTTCCCACGCACAGATTTTTTTTAAACTTTGTCTGCAGGAAGAAAATGATAAGTTTAGATTAAAAACGTAAAAAAAATCGGGGGTCACCGAACTCGTTTTGAAGATAAGGCGTATCGCAGACCATAGCATTTCTAGGATTCCAGTCATTCGAGGCGATTTTGCCCAGATTCATTACTATCGGCATAAAGTTAATTTGAAGAATCATATCTTAGTTATGTGTGTTTAACACAGCATATATAGGCCTATTTGATAGATCTTTGCTACACATGTCATTAAATCAGCTAGAATTAGCCTTAAAAAATACAACTTTTAAGTTACGCACACCTGTATCCACGTACCAATTCGACCCTATTTGAATAGTATATGAGAAATAATTAAAACTTCCCACGTACAGATTTTTTTTGTTTTTTAGCATAATAGAAAGAATCAGAAAAGGAAGTGATCTGCCGAAAAAAAATTGGGGGTCACCGAGCATCCAACAAAAATATTCGCACACAAAGTTAACGTAAAGGTCATCAGCTCTATATTTTGTTGAGTTTTCGACTCCGTGCGCGCGCTTGAAAATGACGTGGCATGCTCGTGACCAATGAATAGCGTGCGCACTAGTGATGCGCAGTAGCAATGGGCGCGAACGTCCTTAAGTGAGATTACGATGAAAACCAAATAATCCCTATAAAATTGAACAACACAAATTTCACCGTAGCAAATGGTGTAATAAAATTAAAGAATTTACTTATTGGCCGATGCTTCTCATGTTTGCTTTGATCACATTCAGTAAAGTGCATGCAGTATCACAACAGATCATGATTACGTTTATGGTAAATCAGATGAGTCTCAAGCTCGTACATAATAGGACTCTTTAACCATAATTCCAATTACGTAAAATTTCCATTTTAATTAAAATGACACCTTTTTTGGGTATCAATATAAAAAGTATATATATTCTAGCTAGTGTTTTAACGTGAAAGGTCAGAAAAAATATATATATAATTCGACGCAAAACGAAACAAAAAACGTTCGACTTAATACTAAGGTTTGACAAGTTGATGAGTTGATGATAAGTTGATCAAACAGATAAGTGGGTCGTTCATGTTTGCTGGAGCAAGATAAATCCCAGGGCAACTTTGCTGTCATGAAAACACGTTGATGCCGAAAACAATTCAACTATAGCTAGGATAACTCTAGTATTGCATTTATAAAATTTATCTACTTACGTTCTCCCACGAAAATTCACGCCGTGGTCGCCTCAGCGTAAAAACTGAATCCACGCGGTTCCCGATTAAAACGTTGCCTAACGTTGACGATAAGGCCTCCCCGGTCGTGAGAATTTTCATGTTTGGTGTCACCACGAAGCTGAAAGGCATGATACGAAAGAACGCTTCACAAGTTAAATCGTGATTTTGATGAACAGACATGGCATCCGGAGAAGGCGGTTTAAATGCAGAGTTGTTGAAATTGAGTTGGTAAACAACATGACAACCGGTTTCAGTTGAATTATTTCTAAGAACCTTCATTTCCACTGTGATGCCATAAAACGTTCGCGCGACTTCCAGGATTTGCCCCATAACGTAGCGCAGAAATCCCCGCCTTTTGGATTTGTACTGTAATAACAACCCTGTGCTTGTTTCCTCCGAACAAAAAAATGTCGGTGACATGAGCTTTGGATAAGCGAACCGCATGTGTTCGTGTAAGTTGTCGATTCCATCCAGAAAATCCCTGAAATACCTTCCACTCACTTTGATGATCCTATCGTAGCCGTAGTTGCTGAAAAATTTCACGAAGCAAGTGCCAAAGAATTCGATGAAATCATCTGGGGTCATTTTAGTTTGTTTCCCAATCACCTCCGCAGCAGCAGACGCGATATCTAGAATTAGGTGGTCAGGATATCGTTCGTGTGTGACAAATACGTGGTTTTTAACTCCCGCGCGAGAGCGAATTAAATTCCATGTTTTTTCGCCGTATTTTTCTCTGAGGAAATGTTCGACGCTCTCCAGGAGCATACCGTACATAATGTCCTATGTGAGATTCATCTCGCTGCAAACAGAATAATAAGAACCATCAGTCAACGCCGCCTTGCATTAGAAAGTGGATTTGTATTTAATCAATTTAAAACAAACCGTTTTGACGATGGTCCTTATCCTTAGGAAAATGGATTCATTTTGTTTTCAGTTCCGGCGTTTTCGCCAAAGCAGAAATTAAACGGATCAGTTTAGCGGAGCCGTTTAACAGCCGCGCAGAAGGGTTCGTTATTGATCGCAGCGAACAAGAAGCGATAAAAGAAATGGCATTTATGGTTTGCTTATTGTATCTAGTTCCTGTACTGATAAAATTTAATATTAGCTCAGTAAAACTCGTTATACTGATAAATAAATCTCTGTCATCGCATGTTCTTTGAACGGTATAGATAAAGCTTAAAATCTATTTTTAATTTCACAGTTTTGGTGTTTGCTTATTCTTCTTTACGTGTGTCGTGTACTTTTTAGTTTTATATTATTTTCTCTACCTATGCTTACTTTTTGGCAAAAGTTCCTATTCTTTATTGTATTTTTTCTTTTTCTTTTTTTGTTTTCTTTTCTGCATTCCATCTTTCTTCCTTTTTAATATCCATTTACCTTTTCCTTTTCTCTATTTTCCTTATACTGTATGTATTCCTGTTTTTGTTGTAAGCATGGTTTAGGGAATAGTTTCTGACTTAGCGCTTTAGGCGCCATTTTTAGCTCGAATTTGTCGGAAGAAAACTACACTTTCGTATCAATCTAATTCTGAGCGTATTTCTATCTTCCCGTTTAGATTAAATCATGGAATGTTGTCTGCGAGCTGGTTGCTAAGCTACCCTGTGTAAAGAACCACGGTCTTAAAAAGCCGCTCCTACGGTCTGTGAAATCAGTTGGTAAATTAGATCTTATAAAGCCAAGCGAACATAATCATAAAATGAGCCTTCGAACAATTCTAGAGGAAAATGGGCGGCAAATCAGCCTCACGGGCTCCCGGAAATCGAGACGACACAGTGACTTCGTTGAAAGAAATGGTGCTTTAATGTCTAGATTGTGTGGTAATGATTACTCAGCAAAAGTCATGAAACCTCTTCATCTTAAAGGCCAGATGAAGTACCTGAAGAGATACGACATGGTACTGTTCGTCTGCTCACCCATGTAAGTAGTGTAATTTATTAAATTGACGCTCACCCCTCCCCTGTAAGATCGGGGTCCTTCCAGCTGAATGAGTGATAAGGCGAATTTAAAAAGGATATGGCATGTGATATATGCGCTTCTAGTACTTACAGGGCAGGAAATGACATCATAGCATCTTAGACACCAGAAAAATCTGTGCGTTTCTGATCGTTGACAATGGCAACAACAACAACAACAACAACAGCAACAACAGTAAACTACAACAAAAATAGCAAAGACGATTCCATTCTCTTGACCGTTAATTCACAAACTGCAGAATATCCTTGGCCACTTACGATTCCTTTCTCATGCAGTTTAGCTATTTATATATTTTCATTGTAAAAGTCAGTGGAAGAGATATGATGCCGTCATATTGCGTAAAAATAACATAATACATTGGATGTGCTGTGATTTTTGAGTGGTGTCTGACATTTCTTGAACCTGATAGAAACTCCTACTTGAAAGTCAAATGTTAAAAGCAGCCTGCCAGTTCGTTGTTGACGTTGCTCAACAAACGGCAATCTTCAGCGAATGAATCCTCGGGTCATGATGGCGCGTGTATTCTGTGGGCCCAAGTCTCCATTAATCCAGTCAATCAATTTCCGTCGGTCTATCAGTCGATTGGTCGGTCAGTCGGTACGGAAAAGTCAAACAATCAATCGACCTTACTTGTGCAGGTAATATTGAAAGCTGCAATAGCTTTGTATAGCTAAAGACTTAAAGCTACAAATAGTAAGGAGTGTCTCGGAACACAAATTCCCAAAGTGCGTTAAAAGTTATTTAAAGGTTTCAGTAAAATTTGAAAAAAGCTTTTTTTTCCCTTTTTTTGCAATGGAGCCTGTACGAGTACTAGACGTTGATAAAACCAGGAACATAGAACATTCCGGAACATCACCGTCCCATCGTTCCATGTTCTTGGTTTTATCGAAGGTCACGAGTACTGGAATTCACAACTATTGAAAATAATGTGGCACCATGACGTTATTGCCGCTTCTGAATCTTTACTTGTTTTACATTTTATTTGGAAAGTAGGTTGTTACAGAAATGTCAGCCAGAAGGTGATATGGACTCGCTATCCATTACAGTGCAATTATAAGTTATATTACAATACAATTATCTAGAATAATGACTTGACTACTTCTTATTTTAATCATGTTTTCAGGATAAGCAGTGTAGAGGAAATGGCTCGCACTGGGATGTACATGAGTGACCTGGGAATGTATGACTCCTCACAAGAGATGGTTCTTTCTGGAATCCAGCCTCTTCCAGAACTTGAGTATGCTCGTGATCAGGTATAGATTTAAAGTTATATAAATGAAACCCATGAAATGCGAGCACCTTTGAATGGGATTGCCCATATGTAGGCTGATTAGTACCACTGTTTGGTGTTCTAGCGTGGAAAAGCTGTTTTTTACTTATTGGTCAAAGTCGGTCACTTCTACCCACTACATGTACAGTATGATTTGTTAGTGAACGTTTTTTTTATTTCATACTTACTGAGATTTTCAGATAGAATCGATCGCATGAAAAACTCATACGGAAGTTTCTTCAGCCAATCAAAATCACGAAACGACAACCTCACACGTATGAAAAGCGTTTCATGCAATCAGAAATCAACTGCCAAAATGAGTCAGTCAGTTCGCAACGCATTCAAGTTGTTGCATGTTGGCGCCTCTTCGATCTTTATCTACAGAAGTTTGTAGAGTTTGTCAAGTTTACTGATGTTTACTCCAGTTCTCGCAAATTTGTTATAAACCACAAACAATGGCGGAAAGTTCGAACAGGTTTATCGCTCTAGATAAACCCATTAAAAATTACAGCCAGGAAGAGCAGAACAAAAAGACTCGAGCAAAACCCGACGTTATGACGCCAACTGAAGTATAATGTAAGCATTGTCGAGGTCTATTGACAAGAAAGAGTTTTACCAAGCAAGGAAATGTCTGAAAGCTCGAAGCAAACGACTTTAAAAGAAGAAAGGCAAGGGAAACAAATCAAACGTAGCTGATGGGCTGACTGAAGACAAGCTAAACATTCTGCACGAAAAAAAATTACACTAGGTTTTTTAAGAAACCACAAAGTGCTTACATCCTGACTGAAAAAAAAAAACAGTTGACATTTGTTCTGCTGGATGAAGGGTGAAAATGTCAGCAAGTATTACAGCATCGGGAAAGTGCTTTGTACGGTATTTACACACATACGTCTATTACTGGTGCGTAAATACTGCACGCGCGCACACTTTCCATGACTTGTAATAAAGAAATAGAAAACATGCACCGTGTTTCTATCGAAGTCTTGAAATACGAGTCTAAGTTTGGGAGAAATGCTGTGGGAACACGAGCCACAAGCGAGTCTGATTTCCACAGCTTTCAAATTCCGAGTTCTCCCAAACTTTCACGATTGTTTCCATAAATGGATAGAAACGCAGAGAACATATGTTCTATTTCTTTTGGAAAACACCGCGACGAAAAAGAAGGAAACAACTTGTTAAGGTGATTCCTCAGAAATAAAAGTTACCGATGAATTTTTTTGAAACTTTCCCTGAATGTTCTCTACCAAGCACTGTTTCGAAAAATACAATAAAAATGATAGGTCACCATTCTCATTTAAGAGATGTGATGGGCCAATCTTATCCCATTTATGCCTGTACTCGTGCTAATCACGCGCGTTATTCATCGGTCCAAGTTACATTTTGCGGTAGCTCGAAACATAGTTTATAAAAGTAATACTACAATACAATACAATACAATACAATACTTTATTGACAACTCCCCATGGGGGCTTTTCAGTGACAATGCAATTAAGAAACGTAACATTAATAAGTAAAAAAGACAAAATAAACTCTAATACTAGGGAAAAAACTTGACAGGTAGAAAGTGTCAAGCATATAGAACAATATCATATAAAATTTGTGGAAACATCACACTATTTAAAACGATGCGAACGTAAAGCGTTCGTAGAGTCGTTATTTTCGCGGTCATAATTTTTGCATCACAGAGTGACGGTTTTGTGCACGCTTTCACCAATATTTGTTTTTCCTTCCGATAAATTTTTTTAGTTTTTCTTTAAATTAAGGAGGATGGTATGTACTCTGTTATTATGCAATAAAAAATATAGGTCACCATGCTCGTTTAAAAGAAAACGAGCATTTAATTCGCTATCGAGGTTAGCTTTAGGGAAATTTCTTTCGTTGTTTACATGCACGCGCTAATTTGCGCGCGCTAATGACGCAAAAATCGTGCGAAGTAGGAATGTGCAATGCAATACTGAGGAATCACCTTAACTCTGACTATCAAAATGTAAATTCTCTTTGCACGCGTCATCATTCCGTCAACACCTCTTGCTAGTTCTGTGTTTCTCAGTATCGAGTTAAAGAAACACGACTTTTAACCAATCAGCGCGTGTATTTTCTTAGGACTGTTTTCTACTCCATATATATTAGCACACATTGTATAACTAGTTTGGGTAATCGCTTGGTCCAGAGTAAAATAGATCGAGGATTTAAACAACAAGTGGTAATCGAAAATCCCTTTAAATTGCGTGAGCCTTTTTTAGTTGGTCCATCATTGATACGATTACCCATTTATTCTAAGAATGAGAAAATTACAAACGGGCGGACTGCAGTGCGACTTAAAAATTAACGCTTAAGTAGCCATTTTCAATTCTTTCAACCAAAAATGTTTGGAAACGTTTCCTGCTGGGGCAATTTAACCAATCCGTCTGAAACTTCGTTGAATATAAGCGACAGAGCTGCACATCGATGAGGCATGCACAATTTTGTTGTTGTCATTATTCCGCAGCTTTTAGATCGAGGAAAAACTCTGGAGGAGAATTTAGAAAAACTTGAGCAAGAGAGGCAGAGGAGTGAGGAGTTGTTATATCGTATGATGCCCAAAGCTGTAGCTGATGAATTGAGAGACGGACGGAAAGCTGTTGAAACATGCAAGGTACTGTGGAGAAGGTTTAACTCTACTTTTGTTTGCTTCGCCGATGATTAAAGTCGACATTACTTGATGCTGTCTATGTTCAGTTAGCTTTCATGTGACTTAACGATTAACCGACAGTCACATTCTAAAGTGCTACCCTGTTAAGCTCTGGCAAGTGGACTCGCAGGTAGACGCAAGTTGAAAACGTGGGCTACATGCGACTCCGTTTGGCAAGGGCTTGAGTGCACTTGTGTTGACTTGCACTCAGTTTAGTGCAGATAAATTCTGTACCGGGAAGTCGAGACAAGTTTTTTTCACCGTTCGACCACCTAGTCCAAGTCAACCAAGTTGAGTGACGTCCATTAACGCACTGTATTAACCAATGAAATATAGGATGTGTCTGCCTTGAAATGTCTTTTTTGCGACTTGCGCGGTGTACTTGCAAGGAAACTTACGAGTCTGTTTGGTCTTCGAACGTAAGTTTCCACGCAAGTTCAACTTGTAGCTACTTGCGTCAACTTGCAAGTCCGTTTGTCCATGGCGTAAGTGCTGTTGATGGCCTTAAGCAACAGCATATACTGATGCAAGTAGACACCTCTACCTATGACGTCAAAACTACTGTTTAAGCTTGGGTTTTACTACGGCATAGGCACAAGCACAAATATAATGCATACCGTTTGTGAGGACGTCCACAACACAAGCATAAGCACGAGCGAAAGCGCAGAATAGATAAATACCTTATTTTCGGTTCCGTACCTACGCGATATAATAAAACAAGATAGCTGACGATGTTTGTGCTTATGCTTATGTTTACTCGCAAGCCCCAAACTGACCAAAATTGGTGAATCACTAAGGTTTTAGAAATTCAAACCATACGCTTTTTCAGCTGACGTTTACGGGTACAAGCGATCGAGCGATCTTCTGTCTTCAGTGGAGAATGAGATAGAAAACCCTGTCTAGCATCTACCATGAGTATATAAGATGGCCAGTGACACAAGTCACTTCCTGAGTAAAGTTAGTGATTTACAGCAAAATCAAATGTGGCTTGAATCTGTAGTCGTTCGCTTTAAGCTCTGTTGTAAGAATTACTTTACACATCAGTGACCATCAAGTCAGCGATTTTTCTCATGAATAATTTACCACCCACACGTTGGCAAACTGGAAAGGTTTCAGACGGGCGGTCGAAGTACAAAATATAAACGGCACACTGATCCCAATGGCGGATATGACCAAAGTTCAATAAAACAGAATAAAGGACTAAATAGAGAAAAGATAAAGATAGTCCTTTATTCCGTTTTATTTAATTTTGGTCAGATCTACCGTTGGGATCAGTGTCCCGTCTATATTTTGTATTCTAAAATTTCTACTCATTCAGGTCTACTTAAGATCCGACACTCATCGGTTTATTGCTGTGATTATACATTATATTGGTTTGGGACTTTTTGCCTCTTTTCCCTCGTGCTACTCACTGATGGTTTGCGTTTATGTGGGTATAATTGGAAAATAAAATTTTCAGGCCATAAGAGTGAAGAGATGTAATTATTATAAAAGATAATAGGACGATATGGAAGAAAAACAGCGCTTGTTCGACTCCAAACACGATTGATAAGTTCATCGTTTTGGTCAGCCATTTTGTTCACAATTGTCAGGAAAATTTTATATATCTGAATATCATGGTCAGCGGAATGACCACCAAAAAAGTCTACTGACCGCTGACCGAGCCAGGGAATTATTTCTTCCCAACTAAATATAACTTCTGTAACTCTCACTGGCTACTCTAACACTCGTTAAAAAAGTAAAAAAAAAAAAAAAAGTAAAAAGTAAAGTTACCTGCCATGTCATTATAATTAACGACAAGCCTGCACGTAAATAAAAAAAAAAAATTTTCGCCCACCGTCAAAGTTGTGAAGGTTGAATGATAACATGGATACTCTACCATGGCAACCATTTTTGACGTCACACGCGTCATACTGTGATGTAACAAAGCCTGGAAAGTTTGAGGTAATGCAGGTCATCGTCAGCTGACGTAGTGTGCCATTTTTTTTATTCAGCTTTTCATTCATTTTTGCTTTCATTTCAGCATTTTGAGAGTGTGACCATTATGTTTAGCTACTTGGATGGTTTTGATCATATCTGCGCTAACGTAACTCCGATGGAAGTTGTTAATCTGGTCAACAAGATGTTTTTAACGTTTGACGAGCTAAGTGAGAAGCACGATGTTTACAAGGTAAGCAGAAAACTAAGAAAAACAGAGAAAGTAAACCGCCGGGTTACGATAGTTACATGAGCTTTGAGACAGTCTTAAGTGACAGTATTAAGCTCTATTCTTGACTTGTACCTTCAGTTGAAACATCCATCAACAACAAAGCTCGACAAATGATCTGTACCAGTGCAACTTAGTAAAGATAGCCACCTTCCATTTATGAAGCGACTTTACATTTCAAGTGAAGGAAATGCAGGACATATGCGTTACGTTTCAAGACCTTTAAGTTAATGTTGCATGTGTTTTCGACTTATATATTGCCAGTAGGTTTTATAGATTGCTTTTACATAGGTCGTTAAATACATTTTTCGTTACTGTTTATTTTAGAGGGCCACAAGTTTATAAGTTGCATGACTATTACGTGTTTTACCCCCCTACAAAGATTGATTTATTAATTGATTTATTGACTGAAGACATGAACTGTTATTGTGTACATGTTATTTAAGAATAAACTACTCACAATAATGCACTTAAACATTTCTTTGAATAGTTAAAGATCTAAAAACTGTCCAGCTGCATTTAATTTTTTTTTTCCTTTTTGAAGGAAAACGTTTATAACAAAATTTCCACAATTGATAACAAATAATGATGATGTTATACTGTGTTTAGTTTGAGACCCTTGGGGATGCTCAATATATGGTGGTGAATGGTATTCCAGTCAGGAAGGACCGACATGTGGAGCCCGTAGCTGCAATGGCTCTAGATATTCTGGAATCTGTAAAGGAACTTAAAGATCCCACGTCCGGGACACCACTAACTGTTACAATAGGTAAGCGAGTAGTTATTCAAGTTTACCATACGCAAGCATATGTTTGATTAAATCAACGAATTTGAGAAGGGATTTCTTGAGGGATTTCTTGAGGGATGTTGTGAAGAAATAGGAGCTTTGACTTAGAGATCGCCTTTAAAATGGTTCAACATATTTGTTTAAAATGGGCCACGGAAGTTTCGTCGTATAACAGTGTGGCCTTGTTGAAGAGGATTCTTTAATACACAGAATGACTTGCCTCCGGCATTGGAAAAAAAAAAGGCCCTAAAGACGAGGTTCTTCTGTAATTCAAAACTCAATTAAAGGTACATGCTAGCAATTAATTTGTCTATGTTAGATACTGACAACGAACATTCGTTTTTGTCATTTCTAACCATCTGGGTTTAAGATCGTTTGGACACCAAGAGCCCGTGTCCCTGTGGCTACGAGTAATTTTGCATCTTAGTTTTACTCTTGCATGTACCACGTTTGATTAAAGCAATTCGACCGATGTCAATCAAAGAATGTTAGATTGCGTTGTCTATCACTTCTTCTGAATACAAGTCTGATCCTCATTTTTTTTTTTCCAGGAATGCACTTGGGACCTGTAGCGGCGGGTCTTGTCGGTGAGAAGATGCCACAATACTGCTTGTTTGGTGATAGTGTGAACATTGCGGCGAGACTCAGAACTACCTCTTTGGTAGGTGTCAAATAATGTTCATTGTTATACCTTCCAACTCAAATACGTTTCCGATTGGAGGAAAACATGTCACGTGTCATGGGTCAAAACTCTCTAGCTTCCTTTGCCAAAGAAAACTCACTAACTCCCCAGAGGAAACAACAACATGAACTTTCGACTCGCTTGTGCTCAGGTCGTGCTCCTTGAAACCACGAGAAATTTGTGAGCCAGCCGGCGTAAAACAAACAGTATTTTTCTACTCTGGAGTTGGAAGGTATAATAGAACACCAGGAGCCCATCACCTCCTGAGAAAACTTAATGACTGGCACTGGAGACAGAGAGTTTTGTTTTCTCTCCACCTCAATGTCCCTCGAGACGATCTCTTTTCTGACTGGCCGACAGCGTACATTGAATGATATTTGAATTCACACCCGCAACATCATCTAGCTGCAGATTATACCATAATCATGTCAAGGACACTCAAGGTCACGGCTAATCATGTCATATATGACTGTGGTGCGTGATTTCTAAAAGTAATCATGTCAAGTTCGCGCGCTTTGTGTCGCTTGCCGTCAGTGAAGAAGCAAATAAATGACTTCCATTCTTTTTTATTTTTTCGTTAAATATATAATGAAACGTTTAGTAATTTTGAGATATTTATAATAACCAAGGTCTCGATGAGAGTTATCAGCCTTCGGCGTCGGCTTATAACCCTACCTCGACCCTAATTATTCTAGATATCAGTGTTTAAAAATTTTGGATTACCCTGTACTCAGGAGGAGCTACTTTGGATCAATTTAATTTAGTTTATAAAGTTCTGACGTTTGATTTTTCAACAGCCCATGAGGATTCATATAAGCGAAAGCTGTAACGAATGTTTAAGAGGAACAGATTTTGAAACGGAATTTCGTGGATTAATAGAACTCAAGGTATTATAGAATAAATTGATAATACTATATGCTGAAATTAAAAAAAAACGCTCCACCACAATAATCATCATCATCGTCATCATCATCATCATCGTCATCATCGTCGTCATCATCAGCGTCATCGTCATTATCAGCACGCATTTGCCACGTAAATAAATTTAGAAAGCTTGTTAAACCAGTTATAGATAGTGGTAGAGAACTATAAATTTTGCAGTTATCTACAGAAACAGATTTTAGAAAGGCTCCCAGAGAATTTATTTATAATACGGGCTTTCTTTTTCACATTGCGCCAGAAAAACCATTTACGTTATTATCCACAAGGTCTGTCTAACTTGCTTATAACTGTTGTTGCTGTTTTTATTTACTTTGTGTTTTTAACAAATCAATTTAACTGAGTTTGCAATCGTAGGAGATGAACTTGTGACCAGAAGAATATTATGTGATCCAGAATATCATATTTAACCGACACTTCCTTCCAGTGCTATGTATAGCAGAGAATGAGAATTATTTCCATAAGCTAATAGATAAAGCCAAGAGATTCTCCACGAATATAGAACTTTCTTAGTAGGAAAACCATCAGAGAAATTACTGTGGTGTGGATTCTAAATAAAGATGTAGTCATAAATTGGTTTAAAATAAAAATGAAGCTGGTTGTCTCTTAATTCACGGAATATTTTGCTGATTTAGGGCAAGGGAAGCACAAGGACCTACTGGCTGGTGGGAAAGAAAGGAAAACCCCAAAGCCAATCATTGGACCTCAAGGAAATTATCTCCAGCTGACATCTGAAAAAATGAAACTTAAGTTACGAGATTAAGTAGTAATGATTTCATCTTATGTAATTAAGTATGATATGACATCTCTTCAAATGTTATCCCTATCACAATAACGCCAGTTTCGCATTTAGGTTAAAGTTTCGTTGCAATTTAATTTTATGTTCATTTCTAATTTTGTGTTAGTTAACTACCTCTCACCACGACGAAGATCACTTTCACTGTATTTTTCCCGCATTTTTAACACTTTCCCCATTTCTATGAGTCATGAAGATTCATGTTCATAACTCAAAGGAAAGGGTAGAATGTTGATTTCAATGTTCATTTCTAATTTGGTGTTAACAAACTACCTCTCTCCACGCCAAACATCGCT
The DNA here is from genome assembly GCA_019787425.1 of Platygyra sinensis. NCBI lineage: Eukaryota > Metazoa > Cnidaria > Anthozoa > Scleractinia > Merulinidae > Platygyra > Platygyra sinensis. Next base: position 15,596 of record JAHPZR010031137.1, read on the forward strand.
TTCCCAGTACTTTTAATTTTCCGCATGCATTTTTTTCCTTTTTCCATGCGTCATGAAGAGACATCAGACCGGCATACTAAAATTCACTTACTACGTAAAATTATCTGTATTCTCGCATTGCCTGGCGCTTTGGTGTAATAAGTATATTTTGGTTGTTCACAGTTAATTGAAATTGTCTCCACATTAATGTTTTGTCTCTGCCGGTTTTGGAATCAGAAAATATTGAATCAAATCAACCAGTAATTGTTCAATTGGCAAACTTCGTTTGTTACTATTCAAGATAAGGTATTTTATTGAGTTATTTAAGAATGATGTGAACAATTTCTTTTATCTATACATGAGGCAAGTGGGGTAAAGACAATCAATAATTATAGGTAAAATATACTTACGTACTTTCCTTACTCAGATCCACCTCGTTCATATTTATAGCACTGCTGATAGACCCTTTATAACGAAAGAAAAAGTTGTAAATACGTTCTTGATGAAGTTTTAGAGATGTAAATAAAGTTTGCAATTGGGTGATTGTTACTTGTAACAAGTTGTTTGGGTTTTTTTAAGTAAGTAACAAATATAGGATGTTTGTTGACGTAAAGTTGTTTAGCAAATCAACTAACGATACCTTGGACCCTGACATTATATTCTCTTGGAATAACTGAGATGTTTGAATTCGATGCCAGAAAAATCGTATAAATGAATCGCTGGTTGCAAGGTTTTTCGATGGAAGATAACAAAAATAGGTACAGCTTTAACACACAATTGTTATGATCGGCCATTTAATGCCATTGTATTTAATTATTAGGATTGGAAACCGTTTCATTTTCCCTGATTAGTCCAATGGAAATACTTCAAGTTAATTAAACCAGTGACACAATAAATTGTCTCCCTGGCCTCACTCCCGAGCTATAACGCATGCGTACCTGGTTAGTGCGCGTGGCCTTGAGGTTTGTTGATGCGCAGTTCCAGTTAGCAAAGACGGTCCCATGTCTACACCACTCAACACTCAAACCAGAAAACACAGAAACCACAGGGAGCCATACTTTCGTTTAAAACACTCATGAATATTGGTAAAGTAACTGTGGTTCAATGCGCGCATGAGCACTAACCAAAGTAACAGTACTGTGGGGAGTGGCAGACACATTTTCAACGAAAATACGTCACGTGGTGTAGTTAAACGTGTGCTTCAAAACGATACTCTTCTCTTCAATAAATCAAGGAGTGGGCAAATTTTATGTGAATATGCGCGTAACAAACAAATATGATATAAATTAGACATCATAAGCTAAGAATCCCAACTGGTGGGAGGCTATCTACAAAGCGTGGAGGAGTTGAACTCGGGGCCACCGAAGACAAATCGATCCAGTGGCAGGGAGAAGGATTTGAACCCGGGACCTCCGGATCACCAGTCCAGCGCCCTACCACTAAGCCACGCTCGCCTCCCTTAAAACTTAGCTGATCCCCCTTTAAATGTTATTTTATTTGTGTCCCCCTCATAGCTGCTTGATAAATTAAGTGATCTCCCCTTAGTGTCTTCACACATATGTTCACCTTTCGACGTTTATATTTCGTGATTTTAACGGTCATATGGAAGTAATATTTCCAATTTTGATACTAACTTATAAATTAATGAGGGCGCCATGCATTTGAAGGAGAGGAGAGTGTAAAGTGTTACGGAAAATGAGTTGTTTATGATCATGATGTTGCAAGTCGTGCTGTTTCACTGTTTTCACTGTTTTCTTCTTGAAAAGTCTCTGGAATGTGATTTTAATAATTGGAACAAGTGGATTAATTCGAGTTTACAGCGGGTAGAATTCCGCCGTTCCCAAGTGCTTGGAAACTGCGAAGTTACTTTTTAGCTAGAGTGCCAAACAGCTGGTATGGGTATGTGGCATTTAGTGATACCCCCTT
>JAHPZR010031137.1:20000-42500 GCA_019787425.1 Platygyra sinensis
CTAAAATTAGCGTTAAAAAGTTCTCCATTCTCTTGTTGCGCTATCCGAGTTTTAAGGTGGAAAATAATGTGAAAAGTAGACTCGAAAAGCCGCCTGTTGTAGAGAGCTAAGTACACCTATTAGTAACAAAAATTATAGAAATTACAGAAACTAGCTTAGCATAGCATGTTCAGGCAGCAAAACAAACAGCGAAAACTCTACAGCGTAGCTATGCATCCAGACTGGGAGCATGAACTCACTTCACATCCTTGCTGGTATGTGCATGCTCTCTGGATCATCAAAAACATCTTTTCGTTTATGCATTTCCGCGTAAATATGTCCTCGGTATCGATAGTACCATTAAAGCGCAAAGCCATGCAACGGCTAGCTGTTGGGCATGTGGTCATTGTCATCTTGTGGTTGCATTCCCTGGGGGATTTACAGATGGGACAGGTGGGACACTGAAACAGATTCTTCGTGGGGGCGTTCGTGGGGGATATTTTAGCTATACAGCCTGATTGGCTACAAGCAGTCACGTGATACTTTCGCTTTCTATTGCAGAACCACTCACTGGAGCTGACATTCATGCAGTTTTTGGTCATCAGTTCAAGCATCTTTCTGTTTACGCATTTCCGAGCAAAGACGTTTTGGTCCCACAATGCTATGCAAAAGTCCGCTTTTGGGCAAGTCGTGTTGGCCAAAGTGGCTTCGCATAACTCTTGTGAAGTACTCTGGCACGTAGGACACCAAAAATCGTCTTTTGTGGTTTTGTCTACCTCTGGTTGTCCTTTTGGAAACTCGTTCACCTTGGCTTTGCATCCTGGTTGGTTGCACAAGGACAAGCGGTATCTTTTCTTTCTTTGTTTGCAATCCCATTCCATATAGCCCTCACTTCTGCAACCTTCAGTCAACAGTTTTCGCATCTGTCGGTTGATGCATTTACGCGTAAAAACGTTTTTATCCCACAGCGCCATGCAGAAATCAGCTTTAGGGCATGTTGTGTTGGCCAAGTTAGAATCGCACGATTCCTGGGAAGTCGTTTCACAAGTTGGGCACCAGAAATCATCTTCCACTGCTTTGCCTAGACACAAAACAATAATGCTTATATTAGTAAAACCTAGAGTTCTTAATTACGGTTTTAGCATGCCCGGTACAATAGAAATAGAAATGACCATAAAAGTCAATTTTGAGGTATCCGCGTCAGCTTAACAGAGATGTCCCCTGAATACGGTATTTTTACAGTAAACTGACACCGAATGAATAAATGGCGGACCGCTCCGGTAAGCGTCGGTACAAGAGCATGGGGACGAGGAGGGTAAGGATAGACTCGCTGATTTTGATATGGAAGGAAATCAGTAGAATGAAAATGTCCATCATTTGTTTTGGCTTCAGTGGAAACTAGCACAGCTTATGAGGGGGTATGTTTACGTCAAATGATCCCAGTCTGACAAAGACGTGTCAACGAAACGAAATTGGCTATTTTCCCCCTTGCAATATGGATGCCAAGACCCAACATTTCATTTCCTTTAGACATTAGAATTATTTTAGATCTTACTACAACTTAGTTTTTTTTCTTCTTTATTGTACATATAATATTAAATAATTAGTATTGTAGGCCTTCACAGATGAAGAGCCACATCCTTTTATGAGCAAACACTGTGAATAAACCGTTATTTATCTATTTATTTATTTATTTTTGTTTGTTTGTTTGTTTGTTTATTTATTTATTTATTTTATTTACATTAGCCCCTTTCCATGACTGGTACCTGCATGTAAGGTATTTGTAATACTTTATCTCGGGGCATAACTTTTTAGAAAGATTAACTGGATTCTTTATTACTTCGGCATAACGTACTGAATGTAGGAACGCACAACACATCTGCTACCAAATTTGTTTTTGTTTTATATCTTTTTGTCCTAGCATTTATTTGGGTACATTTGAAGTAAGGGGCTTAACAATTTCCATTTTAGCTAGCTTTTTTTTTACTTCAGTATTACGCCTGGTCATTTAGCAGTTCATGTTATGGTTAAAAGGCAAAGACCTTATCATTCTTTTTAATGACAAGCTTTATTTATTATTATTATTATTATTATTATTATTATTATTGTTATTATTATTATTATTATTATTATTATTATTATTATTATTATTATCATCATGATTATTTCGTCGTTCACTGGTAAGGGATGCAGTAAATCACCAATTTTAAAATTGAAGGTACGTTCAACGTTGAGAACTTTTGTAACTGATATACAGTTTTGCTCGCAAACCACCTTCAGCACGTATGGTCGTATACTGGAGTGAGGTCACAATGATATCGATATTTTTCTTATTCCGGCTAAAATTGATTTGTCAATATAGGGAGTACAAAAAGAGCAACTTATTGGCACCTACATGTGGTATTGTCACAGAAAGGGCATCATGTTTCTTATTCCTGCGATAGCCCCACTAAAAATTGATTACGTAGTTCTTTGCTTTTTGATATCTTTTAAATATCCATCTCCAAAACCCGTAATATCCATATATCGCATCACTATTAATTTCAGACTTAATAAATAATGGCCAGTTATCAAGAGCTTTTATCCAGCAAATGTTTATGTATTCTCTGCTAACATCCCTAATCGCAAATCAAGAATCAAAAGGGAGATTGTACATCCATAGACTTTTTGATTTCGGCCTAAACCATCTGATCGTGAATAAGGGGGTTAACAACACAGTTTGAATCAGCAACCTGTAAACTACTCGACTCAATGGTAAAGATACAACAAGACACAGAAAACTAGAAACTGTTTAGTTTTAATTTGTTTGGTAAAATACTACAGCTGCCTGCTTATCCAAAAAATGGATCGAAAAAGATTTCATGTTTAAGCCTAATTGAGCTTATACGTTTAGGATCTCAATCATTCGATAAAAACATGCCTTCATCTTAGGAACCGTGCTTTCACGATCACGCTTAAATGGCTGCCAAAGGATCAGCTTTTTAAATTGCAACTTAACTGGTTTCCTTCCCTCAATACTAGTCTCAGAAATATCACTTCCCGTTGATGAAACTGGAGCTGTAGACGTCCCCGTTGTACTTACGGCCATATTTATCCTCACCAGCCTCTTTTTCATGCTCTCGTACCGAGGCTTACCCGAGCGGTCTGCCATGGATGAACTCGGTGTATGTGAAGCAAAAGAATGTCATTCTTGAAGTGTGTTTTCAGAAGCTCGTTTTAAGTTCAATGTATTATGGAAGTGATATGCACCTTGCAATCGATGGTTTGGTCGAGTCCACTCCTCCACTTTTATCGCTTTTCTGCGGGCGTCTGACAACACCACTGTTCCGTAAACAAGGAACAACATTCTCAAATACAACGATGCCATTTTTCTAAATCTGCAATCTGAATAAACCGATATGCCATTAATAGAAAACAAATTACGTACATCATCGGAATTTGCTGCACAATGCACATATCACTCACACTGCTTGCTTTCAGTGTTGTGTGCTGGGATAGGTGACATCTTTGACCATTTCGATAGTACTTAGCATAATGGTTTTCCAATTGAAATAATGGCATTTAGCTCTATATGTTTTCTAGATAAAATAATCATTACAGAAGGAGGGCGTTTCCGGATATGTTGGAGACTGGAACTACCAACAAGGGACTAAAAAATTGTCCCTAACTTCAAAATCTATCCATCGTGGACTGGCAAAAGACAACTTATGGTAATTACTTACTTGATATTTACATGAACTGTACTGTTTTTTAGGGATCATGCACCAATTAATTAATAGCAATTATTATATGGCTCTGTCTCACAAGGACTGGGAACTACCAAATTCACGAATTTGATTGGCTGAAATGGATATTGACCGCGGTCTAGATTTTCCCAGCTAGACCGGCATCCAGACCAGTGATGTTTTGAAGTGAAAAAGTTACAAACTAAAGTGCACAATCATTGACTGTTTTCATCTAAGAATATTTTGTTTTCTCTAGTGCCAAAAAGTTGATGAGGGGGTAAAAAAAAAACAGAAAAGAGGACGAGCAATGGAAGAATTAAATTCGGCTCATCGCCATTCGCAAGCAAGATGTCAGTTAGCACAAACCAGTTTCATTAAACGAATTAAATTGTCCTCGCTTTTGCCATATAATAAACATCTTATTACCCGAGCTAAGTCGGTGTGTATGGGAGAATCTTGACCTCGGTGGTGTTCACAGACCTCACTGCGGTCTGTACTTACGACCTCGGTCAAGATTCTCCCATACAGACCTCCTGCTCAGTTAATAAGAGCTAATTATCGAATGAGGCTGAGTAGGCTATGAAGAATTCTGCTGATCAAGGAAGGTGTTCTCCACAGAGGCCGAAGGTCGAGGTGGATAACAAACTTGTTCATGCAAAATACTTCCCTGTTCTTAAAGGAGTTTCGCCATTTCGCTGTTTGTTTTCCTGCTCACCAAAAGTAACACAACCTCGTCCCCAGGTTTTTTTCGGTCAGGGGCTCAATAATCTGCAGCGGGCTGCACTTTTGACGTCATTTTGACATCATCGGTTCAATAATCTGCAGGGAGCTGCACTTTTGATGTCACTGGCTCAATATGATAAAGATTCTTTCCAAATTTGGTGAACAGCAGCTGGTTATAGCCTGAGTGAGTTATGCGTGTCGTTTTAAACAATCAGACACACAGAAATATTTTTAATGAATTATAAAGAGGTTATTTTAAATTAGTGTTCCTTAAACACCAAGCGCCGATCCTATGGAAGGCAAGGACACGCCCCCTTAAAGCACTTTGTTGGCTTTCCTGTGCAATGGTGGAGAGCCAGAATAACGGTCGCATAACATAGAAGTCGTGGAGGAATAGCGTCTTTTTTCGTCAAACCAACGGAGTCATTTACGTAGAATAATATAAGGTAAATAATAAAAACAGAGTGAAAGTAAGACTTCTATTAACACTATAGATGATGGCTTTGCCGGAAGACCAAAACCGATGAATTATCTTCGTCGCTGCACGCGGAGCATTCAAATTTCGCCGCTTACTAAAATAACAAAGCTGATGCCTGCGAGCTATCTGTTTCCATTTATCTCAGCATGCTGAGAACGAAGTGGAATCTCGTAAGAGGTGATTTTGGTTGGTCTGTGATTTTGGTTGATCTGTGAATACAGACAGATTTTGGAGCGTTATGATGGTGCAAACAAATGCAAATTGAACAACATTTTAGTTTTCAAATTTATTTCTCAACCGCAGAAAAACCGGCAGAAAAACAGAATCCTGTGGCAACTCGTTAAAATTAGACCTGAGTGAATAAGCCAATCAAATGGGAGCATTGACCGTGCGTTGAGATTTGTGATTGACAGGCTGAACACCTCAGCCTCGTTATGTAGGATTGCTCCGTGTTTAAAACTGGTACGAAGTAAAGTAGCGCGTTTTTGCATCTAAAACATCAAACAGTTCCTTAGGCTATTTTCCACTTGAGTTACACGGCATAAAGGTCGGTCAAGCATATTGACATCACGTTTCCGGCAAATCTCTGAACTCTCTGAAGGTACATGGTAACATTAATTCTAAAAAGTTCGATTTTCAGTATTTCATAAAACACATAAAGGATCAAGAAATAAAATGTATCCTTGGCGCGCTCTTTCTTTTCTTCAATGCTCAATGTGCCTTCTGTTTACATGATGGTTGGTGCCCTCAAAGAATCGTGCGTTTACTTGAAACGTGAAATTAAATTGAATTTTATTACCACCTGCATTTCTATTTATGTTTTGTGTCAAACTGGTGTAGGCTGGCCTACAAAATTTAGCCTTCTGTTGATAATGGCCACCAGACTGTTTAGCTTCTTATATAGTTACTCTTGTTGCCCTAATATCAATTCCCTGTGTAGAAATATTTGTTGTAAATGATATTCGAGCTGCGAGTACATTTTTCATTAATACTAAAAAGAACTGAACGTTAACACATGCGTGCGTCTTTTTTGATTTCGCACGCTACCCACTGGTGAGCAGTTTTCAACGTTCAGGTTCTCAATTTTAATGAGTTTAAGATGTCTTTTCTATCAAACTCTCATTCCGTACAGTTCGTCAAGTGCCAGATGCGACCGGGGGCGATAACCTATAATCGTATGTCGTGTCTCCAAAAAAAATTGATATTCATCAAGCAAGTCATACCTCTCCGTTGGAGACATTTACGTACCGGAAATGGAAAAAAAATTTGGCATAACTTGCTATGCTCGATATTTTTTCTCTTGGATTCCTTCCAGCCCAAGAATAGTTTAAACCTGTGGGATGTTAAAACCATAGCTTACATTACATTGATGCTTTTCTAGAATGTAGGTGATATGGCGTCATTGCAATTGTTTGAAGAAACTTTTGGTCCTATCGATAATAAATGTGAATTGTGACATCGAATCTATCACTTCAGAAATCCCTCATTTCCGCTCTTTAACACATTAATTAAGGTTGTGAGAGCTTCAGAGAACTTTTACCAATTTTGGCTATTACTGTATATTCAAGTTGACCCCAAAACGAGCTTTGAGCAAGCTGAAACATTACCATGATTGTCTTTGACTCTTCATGATTGAAACAGTTCATGGGAATCTTTTCGAATGCAAATAAGAACTCTAATCGGTAAAACTGTCTCGGCGAGTTTCAGATTCAAAGGGTGTCAAATACCTTGAGAGTCAATTGAAATGAAAGCATCAAAATATTGTTCTACCTTTCTTTAAAAAATATTCGTTCACTGAAAAAAAGGCAAATGCAGTCGAGTATGGTTCTAATCAATAACTTTGTACGCCGATACTCGTTAAACCCGATGATGGAGGAATCTCAATGACCTCAAACCATTTGACATTCCGAGTTCCTCCACAGCAGATACAATGAGTTCTATTACTCGTATCCTCTAGACATTTACAGCCTCTTTGAAGTACTTTCACAATTTTCATTTTTCTAAATGGCGAATCTTGGCAATTCAAGTACTAATTAATTTTAACTGAATAAATCTTGATCCAAAACGGGTTAAGACTCTCGGTCACTCTAGGCTATGTTTTAATTGTTTCAAAGATTCTAATTAGACATCTAAGGTCCGTTTTCCGTTATACAAAAGCATTTTCTAGTAAGAAACGAGGAAAAGACATGAACAGATGGGATTAATGTAAAAAGTCAAAAGACTTACCTTTTTCAAGCCAAGAATCACTTCAGCGCCTTAACTTGTCTTCCAGATGACACCAAAGACTGACGATACTGTGTTTGGTATTTGCATTTGATCACTTTGTTTTTGAACATCAGCAGCGGGATAACAAGAATCTCGATCAATCTCGAAACAATACACAAGCCAATAGAGACTCGGGGTCTGAAATTTGAGGCGAGTAAGATGACACTTTTCGGTGTTCATCAACAAAAGTAGCCTGTGGTCCATCGATTGTTAAAGTTCTGATGTTACGATGATCTAAGATTATTCATGAACTTTGTACTGTTTTGAAGCACAAAAAAACAGTGGAATCCCGATTTTTTGAAACCCAAAGGGAGAAATCGGGGGAAGTTTACTGTGGTCGACTGGGGTAGGAAAACGACTTTTGGTTTACGTTATGGAAAGTTCCAAAAATCTAGGGTTCGAGAATCGAAAACGTGATACCATTGCAGCTTGGAAGATCTTCTTTGTTGAAAAATAACGTAATTAGAGAGTATAAAAAATAGTATCTCGCAGACTGAAATTTGTTTTGGCCACAAAATTGACCCGAAGGGCCTTTATCTTTGTGCACGTGTACAAATTTGTTTCATGTTATATAAACAAGGAGTTTAAGCTTACCACTCCACTATTTCACTTTTGGGGATCGATTCCTTTAACATGCCAAGAGAAGAACAATGAGGGGCACGTGGGTCTCGACGACAAAACAAAAAGGATTATGAAAGATTATCTTTCTCAATCAACCTAAAATGTCTCAATTCAAACTCTTGAACTGCAGGGTGGTCCTGACTAGCGATGGAATACATTCATGACAGGTTTATTTGACAAGTTTAGCATACCAAACACGGCGAGTGGGTACAGTAGATTTTCACATTCCTTAGCAACATCAATGCCCAAAATACGATAGTAAGGGATAATGCTTAAAAATATGGAGTAAGTGTAAACGTTCCAAAGTAACGGCCGTTGGGGAAGTAAATATGCTCGGATATTTGTCCTTGGACGTTATCTGTTTCTCGAAGCTCACAGTTTTCCTCGAGCTGCGCTCTCGGAAAACTGTTTGCTTCTCGGAACAGATAATGTCCGCGGACTAATATCCTAGTATATTTTCGCACCAAATGGAGACTATTGTTTATATATTCCCCGATTTTCAAAACTGCGCGCGTTGCGAAAATGATTTGAAGGACAATAAACACGATAGCCTCCATTAACATTTGAGGCGAAAATATGCTAGGATATTTGTCCTTGGACATTATCAGTTCCTTGTAGCTCACAATTCGCTTCTCGGAACAGATAGTGTCCGTGGACAAATATCCTAGCATATTTTCGCGCCAAATGCAGGCTATTGTTTATTTTTACACTGATGGACTCCTGGTTGAGTTTAATGTCTATCCGCAAAATAAGTGCTGCTGCTGCAACATGGGTGGGCTATTCTAGGCAGTGTTGTCAGGGGTAGACAGAAAAGCAGGCCCGGATCCAGGATTCGGAAATGGGGGGTGAATTTTTCTAATAATGTAATAGAACCAACGCCTGGTTGAGGGATAAGAAAAAAAAACAACAACAAAAAAAAAAAAAAAAAAAAAGAAGGGGGCTCAGAAAAAGGGGGATGAAAATTCACCCATTTCACCTCCCCTGGATCCGCGCCTGAAAAGTTCAGTTAGTCAGACACCGCAGACTGTTTGCACTTTATGATGCACTGCAATGTTGGTCACCTGTAGCAATAGATCAGTGCGCTGATCAAGCTTAGTTTCCAATTTCAACTTGAAGTAAAGTCTCGGTTAGTACGTGTCTGTTTATGATTAAAATTGTGTGCGTGTTGTTGAAACACGGCGCAACATTAACTGTAGCATAATCAGAGCCTCGTGGTATAATAATAATAATAATAATAATAATAATAATAATAATAATACTTAGTGAGTAATAACCTTAATATGGCGGAATGAAAAAGATTCAAGTTGGCTATGCAGTTCTTGTTTAGGTTTCATCCATTCGGTAAACATATTTAATTTAATGGGACACCAAATTAACAATTTAAGACAAATTATATATCAGAGGTTTGTAGCCTCACTATTATGGACAATTAACATTTCTTGCTTGGTGCAAACAAGTTTTTTAGACTTCCATCATGCAGATATGGACATCATCAGTACACATGTATTCTTCGTCTGTTTAAAGAATGCTGAAAGAACAAGCGTCATTGAACCCTTTTTTGGCATACTATTAAATATCCTGGGAAATATATATTTTTTTAATGTTGTTGTTATTGTTAACTCTGTAGGATTTGAAGATTTCTTGAAAAAATTTTTCTTTGAAACTTTCTCTCTGCACGCTATACATTTTTGTTTTTTCCGGTGAATCTTTAAACAAATATTTCGATGGGCATCCAGTTTACATTAAGAAGACGACTGTAAAAATGACTTGTAGTGTGTAATATACTTGCAATTGTAGTCTCTTATTGTAGGGGAATTGCCATGCTTGGAAATCCAGGGAAGTTAGAAATGGAAATCATCTGGGCGAAAGCAACACGAACGAAAAGTTTGCGAGAACGAACGACAGGCCGTGATCGATAATTGTGCGCCGAGCAGTTTTGAGCCATTTTGAATTTTAAGCCATCATGTTAATGGCTCCCTTAATTAGTATAGTTAAAAGAGTACAATATATAATAGAAGAGATATTAAAAGGATTTTAAGGTAGCCAGTAAAAGGAATAGATATTTCTTGCAAAGTATTAGAAAGTAAAGAAAAGAAAACAGCAACATGTTTGTCTGAATGAACAAGAGCCTTAATTTCGATGGATGTTTCTGGTGACTAGGCGGTTGGAAACAATGCCCAGCACATATAGTGGCGGGAATGTTTAAGCTCTAACAACAGTTATTGAGGCTGTATGCCCACCAGATTTCAAACGTACATGGACACGTACTAGGTGATATGCAAGCCATGTCCTGGCTGGTTGTACCATCCTTGCATGCACAGAACGAGTTCATTACCTAGCATAATGCAGCCTGATAATCATAATCTCTTCGAGATTTTGCAAGACTTAGGCCTTAATTGTAGACTAAGTGCCACCTTGGTACTCGCCACTGAAACCGAAGCCAGTGTACGAGCTGAGTCGAACAATGCTCAAGCATTTCTCTAAGAAATTAGAGTCAACAGAGTGGATACGCGCATTATCAACCACTTGTCAAAGCGAGGCACCACGCTGGAGATGAATTGCCCATGGGTTACAAATCGGGAGAAAAAAAACTGAGGAAACCACGAGAAACCACGAAAAACGAACCGCTCTGCTGGGAATTAAAGAAGAAGTACCAAAGATATGAAATGAAACAATATAATGGACGTAACAGAGGGATGGTGCCGAGACTTAAAAGTCGAGCTGAAGGAGTTGGTCAGAAGTAAGGATAAGGTAGTTCTTCAAGTGAATCTGCAGAAGGCTGTAATCTCGGGAACACTGAACATATCTCGGACGGCAGTAAAGTTCCGACAAGAACAATATTAAATTCGAATCCCGTTGAAGCCCTCGGTACCGTTTATAATAAATGAAATTATTGACGGCTCAATAGATAATATATATGAGAGGATTTTAAAGATATTTCATAATTAACATTTTAGATTCTAAATGTAGATATCCTAAACAGTTTATCAATTTTTTTCTTCATTTCAGAGCACTATTTATAATACTAATTTTTATATATGATTTAAATTTTAAGTTTTTGTTATTCTAAGTTTTCACTATAGTTAACGGGCTATGCTCACGCACCCAGTCATACTATTTTAATTGTATATAGCAAACAAAAGATGTAACTGCTGCATAATAATGATATTACTCTTCCCGCGGAACCCCCCATTCAGAGTAACGTTTTTGATGCCGCTAGTTTGTTTCAAACCAGTCACGTGGTACATTGAAATGCACCAAGTAAGGACATTATGTGTCATGACTTTTTCGTGTTACGTGATGTTCATTCACAACTTGTTTATCTTTAAGAGCAAAGATTACCGCGGTATTTTTCTGCAATCCAACTGTCAGTATGGCCGCTGTTTATAAGCTGAAGATGAAATATGATTAGGACAAACTCGGACTGGCTTTTTAAAATGAGGAGCTATTTCTTATTTCAAATGGTAGAGCATTCCAAAGTAGAGGTGTGTCAAGGAGAAGGGTTAGGGTTAGGGTGCTTGGATGATCAGCGTAGCTGACTTAATGGAGTGCAGTGCAGGACGTAAAACATATCATTTATGTACGTCGGTACATAAGCGACACGATACGAATCACCGTACGTAGTACTTTTCACTGGCTTGAATTGACTATTGATCGAAAAAGTAAATTTACCATTGAACCATAATATCGCTATTTCCAGGAGGGGTGGGGTGGGCTCGCTACTTTCAGGGGGTCTACTTTCGGGGTCAGCTGTTTTCACGAATTTTTAGACGCTACTGTTTTACGTTACTTTTGGTGGGGGGGGGGGGGGATATCGATATAAGGGGTTTGTTACTTTCCGAATCTTACGGTACCGTAATTATAAAATTGATTGAGTTAGAGATTAAACTGCAAGGCTGATACTACGTGAAAAACGTTTCGAGACACCAACATGACCAGAACCGATAAAGCAGGATCGCAACTGTGGACAGCTGTTTCGCTCTTGTTGGAGCTCGTCAGCACAGTGTAGCGAAGATATGTAACGCCAGCCAAGAGCCAACGCACATAAATTGCACAATGACCCGTTCACTATATCAAGTTCCGTACTTTGAACTCACTTGCGCTCCGAGACACGCGTTGCCACATCACGTGCCCCGGAGCGCAAGAAGACCAAAGTGTCACTATTGGTGTCTCGAAAAGCAAAAAATAAATGTGGCTAGACAAAGCCAGCCTAAACATTCAAACTGTTTGAATGTTTAGGCTGGCTTTGTCTAGCCACATTTATTTTTTGCTTTTCGAGACACCAATAGTGACACTTTGGTCTTCTTGCGCTCCGGGGCACGTGATGTGGCAACGCGTGTCTCGGAGCGCAAGTGAGTTCAAAGTACGGAACTTGATATAGTGAACGGGTCATTGTGCAATTTATGTGCGTTGGCTCTTGGCTGGCGTTACATATCTTCGCTACACTGTGCTGACGAGCTCCAACAAGAGCGAAACAGCTGTCCACAGTTGCGATCCTGCTTTATCGGTTCTGGTCATGTTGGTGTCTCGAAACGTTTTTCACGTAGTATCAGCCTTGCAGTTTAATCTTTATACACATATTTTTTTGGCTGATCAGATCTCTAGTAGATCCTACGTTGGCAGCGTTTATCGTATGCGGTCCCTTGCAGTTTATAGTCTCTCATTTATTGAGTTAGAATTCATTTACCAGCTTGTTTCGACGAAAGCCAACAATTTTTTGTTCACTTCACAGATATTTGGGTCTAGTTGCTACTTTAATTTCCTCTTTACCTTGTTCCCGTGCCATGTCGTCGATAAAGCTGTTGCTGTGATACCGCAATAAACAACCAGTGACAAAAATGCTGGGAATTTTTCTCAAGTGAATTAAGGAAAGGGTCTCGCTATATTTTGGAGGGGGTGGTCTAATTTAAAATACATTTAAGTTATCGCTTATAAACTTGTATAGGGTGAAGTATTTGAAAGAAGCTTTTTTATTTTTGGTTTCAAAAACTTTGCCTTTTGGTCACGTGACCTGCCACGCCCAGTTTTTTATATAAATTTGAATCCAAATTTACAATAGTTTGCAGTTGTAATCCTTGACTAATTTTGTTTTATGCTAATGGCTATTACCACCAAGTTTAGAGAATTAAACGGGGTTTGAAAGATTTATTTATTTTGTTTTGAATTACAACGTATATCCATTGGAGAGGGACTGGGACTAGGCAAAAATTGGAAATAATGACAAAAGAATATAACATTTTCAAAATCCCCGTTTAGAACGACATATAACCAGGTAAGACAAAGATCTTGGACGAAAAAACGAGAGTTTTCTAGTACGTTTACCTCTTGTAACTTAAGTGATTTTATTTCTTTCAATTTAGGGCGTGATCAATCACGTGACCACTTAAGTCGAGTAAATTGTCAGAAAAAAATCATTTTGCATAAAAACAAATAATTGGAAGACAATATTTTAAGAAAAAGACTAAATTTAGAAAAAATGTCCAAAACATCACACATAAGTGAGACCCATGCCTTAATTCAGGTGAGAAGGATATCTATAATTTTCCCCCACCACCTCCCCACTCTTGCGTTTCAACGGATAAAAGCAGATCTAGACGCCGATTCTGAGGTGATTTCCTTTTGCCCAAGAATTGAAATTAAGAAAAGTGTTTTCAAGCATTAGGCAAATTCATCTTTTCAAATCAGAAGCAGGGTCATTTTTTCGTTGCTATTTTATTGCATTTTTTGACTGTTGCTGGTTAAAGTTACAAGAAAAGTAAGAGATGACTACTTTTAATATTATAATAATTTAAAAAAATTGCTTGATTCTGATTGGTTGAGAGCAGTGTGGTTCAAGTGTAACACCAGTGCAAAAAGGGTAACACGGCTGCAAAAAGTGTAACACCAGTCTCGTAATTCTAGATTATGATTGGCGGAAAGACAATGAGGAATTTTGTAAGCCAATGATATCATGCAAAACAATGATAAAATTTGGTATGGAAACTTTGAAAAAATGTTTTCTCGAATGCGAAAAAAAATGGCTTCAAGAAAGATCTTGGCGGCACTTCCTCTGTGTGAATTTTTTTCAAGTTCACATTATTAATAAGCAATCATACGGTTTTTCTCGTTCAGTTTGAAATTAATTTGCACTTGTAAGTTTTTAAAAAAGCTGAAATTGCACTTGACGAAGCGGCTCGTGCAATTTCAGCTTTTCGAAAAACTCATTTGTAAAGTTAATTCCAAACTGAACTCGAAACCGTATGCCGGCTCACCTATACTAACAGGCCTCACAACACTCGCTTCTCCACCACGTTCCATTATATTTACATATAATTTCCCTTAAATGTCAAACAATTTGGATCTATAAACATTCAGGATAAACAATTTTACTCTTTTTCTTCACAGAGCAACGTGAAAGAACTGTTTAGAGAAAGGTTCATCATCGGCAGGGAAGTAAAGGGATTTCTTTACGTTCTTGAAATCACACAGTTCTTTCGTACTCAATTTTAAAATATTACCGAAAATATCTTAAAAGGTTTCGAAAGATTAATTAAAGTTCCGAATCCAAATATTGAGATGAAATGTTTTCCACAGTTTCTTGTGGCGGCAGGTGCCGCAACAAACCTGGCCCATAAATAGTTACTTGAGATCTGAGCTCGAGGCTAGATAATTTTAGACGAAAATAAACAAGGCTGATTAAACAGTATGGGATTATACTTTTCTTCAGAAGGAAGGGTGTGCCTTCCGAAATATTGGAAATATAAAACGAGTTTGGTCCAAAACATCTAGGAAATCTATTAATTATTCGAGAAGCGAACCGTTCGGCTTTAGCTATGGGTCTGTTAGAGCAAAGGCCACCTTACTTTTCTGTACCTGTATATAACATTATGACAATTATATCGTCGTCTTAATCATTTGACTCTCAAACACGGAAGAAACGTTCTGAGGGACCATGTTTCTTAGTGATATTCTTAGTTATATTTGTGACGTCATCAAGTTTTGCAATAGGCAGGTTTTTAATAGCAGTTGATAGAGTGACTATAAAGATCTTCCAAAATATGCCTGAAGAAGCACCATGGAACAAGATTAGGGTTAGAGACGCAGGCTATAATTTACTTCATAATAATGGTAAAAAAAAACTCTGTTCGTTGGAAATAAATTTCTTAGATAAAAAGACTGATACTTCTCTAACGAGAAGAAAGTAGCCATCAACTAAACCGTACCGATGGATTTCGAAATGCTATCATTTGTTTGTCTTAGGTCTCATACAATGAGTTTCTCTTTGCAGTCCATAATTAGTTTTGTTGTGGTTTGTAGGTCGAGAAGGCGCCGGTTGCGATAAACTGCATTAGCATGGTGAAAAATAACTCACGATTTTAAACTGATGCTTGACGAATATTCATTGACTAAGGAAAGAATATCAAAGCCATGAGACAGAAAGGAACATTTATTTATTTTTTTATTATTTTTTTTTTTCCAAAGACCTGAAATATGTCAAAGCTAAGCTACAGGTGTCTTCTTGTTTTGCGTCTTTGAATTCGTTTCGAGTTCATGGAATTAATAATTTAGTGAAACATTTCCTAAGTTTAACATAAGCCTTTATTCAAAGAAGATTCTATGTAAAGACAAGCCACACAAAGAATTAATATTTTTTTCAGTAAACAAAAAACCTTTAGAATTAGACATATCTTCTATTGATATCGATGATAGTTTTGATTAAATACAAATCAAGAGCTATACAATGTAATTGGGTATTGAAGTTTTGTCAGTAGCTACTTCTGGGCAATTTATTGGTTACTATACTTGTGTCAACAATGAAGCGAGCGTTTAATGCACCAGGTGTTGTTATTTGGCTCACTTCATCAATTGTTTTCGACGAGCTGTTAGTCTGGTCTTGTTACGATTGCCAACAAAACGTTAACGATGTCGGCTGAATTTATGGAGAACTGCACAACATGGTATTGCCCGAACACGACTGTAAACTCTTCTCTTCCAGTGAATGAGACAATGATCATGGCTGGGAGAATGGCCGAGTTATCTTTTGTCGATATTCTAAAATTAAGTCTCGAAGTGTTAATTGCTATGTTTGGTGTAGCCGGTAATTTGTTAGTAGCAATTCTCATAATCGGACTCGGAAAGAAAAAATCATCGACAGATCTCTTTCTGCTGAACTTAGCCATTGCAGACCTTGGCATTCTGTTGCTATCATTTCCGCTCATTGCTATCAGGGAAAAGGCACCTCAGAACTGGCCATTTGGAGAATTTGTCTGCCGTTATCTGTATCCCGTTCCCGACGTATTCCACGGCGCGTCCGTGTGGTGTATCGTAGTGGTCGCTGTCCTGCGATATTGTGAAGTAGTCCTCCTGCGTAAACCAATAACAAACAAAAATAATACTCCGAACAAAGCTGCCAAGTTTGTAGCTGTTTGCGTTTGGCTGACGTCGTTTTTATTGTTTTGTTTACCGTTATACTTTGTCGTTGAATATAACGAAGGAACAGCGGGAGAGAAATGGTGTGGTCCCGATTGGCCTTCGAGGATGACGGCACACGTTTACATTGTGTTCCTGACTATTTTATCTTACATCCTTCCTCTTATTGTCATCTCTTGGACTTACGTCGCTATATCACGTACATTGAATCGCAGCAGTCGTTTCCTCATAGACATGAAACGGGATCAAGATGGTGCGGAGAGTAACGAAGAAAATTCTTTAACTAAAATTAAAACTGGTCGCCTTCGTCAAAACAAACGCGCTAAACGTATTCTTACACCAGTCGTTCTGGTATGCGCAATTACACTGCTCCCTCTGACCATCCTCCGTTTAACTGTCGTAGTTTGGCAAGAGGTCGCAGATCAGGAATATTATCAAGAATACCTGTTGTATATAGTGACCATGGGTGTTATACTTAACTCTTCTGTTAATCCTGTCATTTACTCCATAGCCAGCAAGAATTTCCGCTCTAGGGTTGCTAATTTATGTCGTCGGGAAAGCCGTCGAGGGAGATATTTTCAAAGATTTCCCATTCTTCAACAACACGTCCGTCTTGGGACATAAACAAGTATTTCAAGATTAATTGTCCCGGTTCTTCTTCAGTGAGCCTGCTAGATCACTGACGGCACCATAATTACACTAGTACTCTTAGTATGTTTTGTCCGCCCAGACTAGCGATGACGGAAGACCCTTAACGTAACAATGAACGTAACAAGGAATAAACTAAATTTAAAGATATTTATTTAAATGTAGATGAAAATTTTTCATTGAATAGAAAACCGTAATCGTCGTCAGTCATAGATGACATTTCCCTCACTTAGCTCGATATTATCAGAAATACCCCCACTGAGGAACTTCCTCAAAGTTATAACTGCTTTTGCCGACTGTATTAACTTAGCTCTAATGATTACAAAGAGGAATATATAGCATTGCCCAAAATACAACAACTGATAGAGATGAATTCGCTATAGGATTTATATATTGAACAGATGAATTATGAATTATGTGCTTATCTTGCTTCGCCAGAGAAGAACAAAACAAACATTTCAATATATGTAAATGCAGAGGAGATTCTGTTTTCAATAGGCGCGCTTTAAGTGCATGCAGATTTAGTCATGAAATATTTACGTATCTTTGCTTTTTTTTTTTACCATGGAGTGTTCGAGAGATTGGCTTGATGAGTTGCTTACATGATCGTTATAAATGTGGGAAGTTCAATATATGAACGTTAAAGATGTAAGTTAATACACGATCGTTATAGATGTGGGTACAGATAAGGTAATAACCCGCTTGATTTATATAGAATTACAACGCACTCTGTCGAAATCACAAAACCACCGAGATCGTTTATCAATAAAACTAAAAACAAGTTGTGCACAAAGCAATGAGTTTTTATAAGCTTGTGAATAAAAGCACTTCAAGTTATGTAACATCGTGAATACGTGCGTGTAACACGAGTAACATACGAGTAGCATAAGAGTACATACGAGTAACAAAGAGCACGTACGAGTACATACGAGTGACATACGAGTACATACAAGTACATACGAGTAACATACGACGACATGCAGAAACATACGGTAATTTACAGGTTGTATTCGAATACATAGGAGCCACATACGATGGCAGGAGAGTAACAAACGTGGAATGTACCACAATCGATCGATCGCAAGTACCACACACGCGCACTCTAACACACGTGCACCTGTACCACATACATAATTAAGCTCTTCATACGCGTGCCACACACGTACAAACAAACCTGAGCGCTTATATGGTGTGACGTTGCACCTTAATAAAAGCAGATTACAATGATTACACAAAAGATTCAGCCCTCAGAAATGTGGGGGGGGGGGGGGGGGGAGTGGATGCATGATTCTTTCCGATGCTGGTTATGAATCACAACTTGATATTTTAACCTCGGATAATAGGGATGATTCTTCGGATCAAAATTGGTATTACGTGCTTTAAAACTGGTTTTAAAACAATTTACTCACCAATGGTTTTAGACCTTCGTTTTTATCTTTTTCCCTGTTTTATTCTAATGGAACAGACATTTTGTCTTTCCTCGAAGCACAAAGCTGTACTTTAGACTGTACTACTCCTACCCACACCATATCACAATCTCGATGCGCAACAGTCATTGCACCTTATTTGGCAAACTATTTCTCTCATCTGTCGTGTCAAACTCTCGCGATTTTCGACTCTCGAATAATAATGAGGGAAAATGATCAGAGTGTACTCATAGTCTGCCCGTTTATTGATTTTGATTCATTTTCTTTCTTACCTTGTATTACCGTATGTATTGTCGCATCGTGTTACATTAGCGCTCAGGGCGTTTAGGTTTGTCTGTGTGTGTCTTGGACAGGGGCATGTCTGTATTATGTGTGTGCAAGGCATAACCTGCCGCCGGAAATGTAAAAATGAAATGTAAAGAGAAAAATGGTAGGTGGGTGGTCGTTATGAAGCCTGAAAATCCCTTCTAAACAGCTGAAAAGACACAAGAACACAGGTAAATGACGGTAAACTTATTTCAAATGATTGTTATTGCTGCCGGATACAGTATTCGGATCCACTGTGCCTTTTAGGATGATCTGGATTATCGAAGCTCCAAATATTTCTGACAGAAGCCAAAGGAAGGAGCCGCTCCTTATAGTAGCTAATTAAAGTTATAGAGGGGGTTAAATTCGCCCCTCTATGCCTACAACTTTAGACATTGTTTCAAGCCAAAAATGAAACTTTTTTACACAAGAAGCTTATCGGAAAAAAAAAACTCTCGAGATTGACAAAAAGAGCCAGGCAGCCCATGCTGTTAATATTCATTAGTGTGAGTACACTTACGTATAACATGCACATCTAGCAAAGGCGGGCCATCAAACACAATGCACATGTACGCAAGCAAGCGTAATAATTCAATGAACCAAGATCATGGCGTGAGCGCTGTAAGCTTTTCCTATCCATTTCTATTTACAATGTTACAACATAATATTCATGCCGCCTTTGGCCATGGATCATCATGTCTGTGAATCGCCAAGCTTTCCCAGCTTTTAGAAAACTGAGTAAATGTCAATCTGCGCTCTTAACAAATAAAGACGGCCTCACTCTAAAAGCCTGGTGATTTTTTTTTTTTTTTGAGGTCTTATCGCCCTATCGAAACCTTTTATATAATGATAATGATGACGATGATGAGTTATGATGCACTTGGGAAGTTTGGAGAGCAGTCAAGAAACTTAAGTTGCTTTCGGCTGCGCATCAATCAATTCTTACGCTTCTCTCGTGCTCTAAAACACTTCCTGCATGCATGCATCCCAACATGATGATTGATATAAATCTATTGTTAAGCGTTTTTCGGGCCCCTGGGCAAGGAATTTGAAAGTGGAGTGTGGGGACGCAGTGAATTTTGTGTCAACATATACTAATAACCTTTTTTTACTACGTTTTTCAGTTCTCTGCTTCAGACAAACTTTCGTTCATCAATGATGAAAAGGAAGTCATAGTTCAAAACAAAGGAA
This sequence comes from Platygyra sinensis, assembly GCA_019787425.1. Classification (NCBI taxonomy): domain Eukaryota; kingdom Metazoa; phylum Cnidaria; class Anthozoa; order Scleractinia; family Merulinidae; genus Platygyra; species Platygyra sinensis. The sequence continues at coordinate 39,773 of JAHPZR010031137.1, forward strand.
ATAGAAGAAAAAAACCTGAGAGGTTTTTTAGGCATTAGTTATCAGCTGTAAAGACAGTCCATCTTAATTATATTATGTTTAGTGTACATGCATTTGATATTGTTTGAAGTTGTCACAAAATAAACGTAATTGCATTTGTGGTGAGCTGCGCGACAATCCTTGCTCTATCGGGTGTTGAGAGGTGTACGCTGGTGACGCAGCCATCAAATAGGTAAATAGGTATATTGCTTTACCGGAATCAGCTAGAAATTTAATTAAACAGTGTCATTCGAGATTGCACGTCGTTTTTCCCTGACAATTTAGCTTACTAAATTGAATTATTTCAATTTCGAAGATGCTGCTACAGTATATTCACGGATGATGTTTGAAGACTGATTCATGGATGAATTTCATAGACACGAACTTGTGTTAGAGACTTTTCTAGTCTCCCATTCAAAGTATAGGTAAATTCTAGTTCACGTGACGAACAGACGTCATACTTTACTGGACGAGGAAATTGAAGAAAAATTATAAAGTGCTTTTGTCATCCTGTTTCGATTACAAAAGGTAAGCATACAGATATTTTAGCTTCTCCTCCTCTGCCTCTTACAGCTTTTTCTGGTGTTTTCTGGTGTTATTTTCTGTTAACTTAATATTTTTGTTGATTCATTGACGTAAAAACAAGCGCTTTCATCATTACCAACAAGAACTTATTTATTTTTCCGCTTCACAAGAGCAGGCTACATGCATGAGTTCATCAGTTTTCTTTTTTTGCATAAATATGTATTTCAAGGATGTAATATATTCGTAAGTTTAAACTGATACAGTAAATTAACATTTTTCCTGGAACTTTGTTTCTCAAAGCCAATAGATTAGATGTCCATGTTTCAAAGGATTTGTATTTATGTCGACATTTTCTATTAGTAACTGTGATGACAAACAGGGAAAAGGTAATTGTTAATATTGAGTGGAATATTTCGTGTTGAGAGCTTTTAAGACTGATTGACATATTCTTCCCTTCTCCTTGGCTTTTCGTTATTCCGTTAACCTTTTGAGGTAACATTTAGACGAAAAATGCTTTCAAAATGACAATAGCAATGGGATTGGATTGCATTTTCCTTAACTTGAAAGCCAGCGTGGGCGCTATAACTAATTCAGTGAAAGGAAGTTGAGTATTTTTTATAAACCCGAACCGAACAAGATGCTAATGGTGAGCTCCTTCACAAAGCGAACTTGACTCCTGTGAATTACTGATCAATTTTGTTTGAACGGCACTCCATATAAATCAGTCGTTCGCTTTTCAACAGACGAACTTGACCAGGCCACTACTACGAAGGAGTTGAATAAGTTGAGTATTGGATACTGAAATCAAAAATTAAGCTGTGTTATCGTTTTATATTACAATTAAATAAAACATCATTTAAACGAAGGAAGATCTACAGCGAGTGGCTATTACTTGCAAGCACTGAACTCGGATCCAAGGAAGTCAAAGACGTGTAGCGATCGCCAGATAAAAATTTAACCTACAACCTTTTCGTGTGACGTCTGCATCACAAGAAAACGAGAAAAAAAGAAGAAACGTCATAACAGTCAGATATTCAAACAACACGGAGTTAAAGATAGCTACCTAAGGCCGGATTATGGAAAACTGCACCGTTAAGAACTGCGGAGCCGATCTGAAAGTCTCTGTAGCAAATGATTCCGTTTCCATGGACATACCCTTGGTGGAATCGCTAAAACTTGGCTTGGAAGTGTTAATCGCTTTTTTTGGAGTTCTTGGTAATGTTCTGGTAACGGTTGTTATTTGTCGAATGGGCAAGAAGAAGAAGCAAGCAGATTTCTACTTATTAAACTTAGCCATTGCAGACCTTGGCTTTCTGCTATTTACATTTCCGCTGGGAGTAATCAAAGAAAAGTTACCCTTCAACTGGCCGCTTGGAGAGTTTAGCTGTCTCTATCTGTATCCAATACCGGAAATATTTCACGGTTCCTCTGTATGGTCTATTACAATTATCGCTATACATCGATATCTGAAAATAGTCACACTTAAACCAATACGCGATAGTAGGATGACTTCGTTGAGAAATTCCAAGATTATTGTAGGGTCCATTTGGGTGATATCATATTTTGTTTTCTGTCTGCCACTGCACTTTGTCGTTCAGTATCGTGAGCTGTCCAACGGATTAGCTTCCTGTGGCACAGTTTGGCCTTCGTGGGATCGCTCGTGGATTTTGCCTCGCTTGTATACAGGCTTAATGACATTTTTCTCCTACCTTCTGCCACTTTTCCTGATAGCTCTGACTTATATAAGAATAGGTCGTAAAATTAACTGCAGCATCAAATTTATCAAAGATATGAAAATCCAACACAGGGTCATTTTATCTGATGATGGTAAAGTTGTCAGCTTATCTAAAATGGAACTCCAACGTCTTCATCAGAACAGGCGAATCAAGAAAGTTTTAACGCCGGTTGTTTTGGTGTTTGCAATAACAATGCTCCCGTTGAGTGTGCTACGAATTGCTTCTATTTGGTGGCCTGTGGTCGCCACGCAGACTTATTATAAACATCTTCTGTTCATAGTTGTAGTGTTTGTCGAGATCAACTCTTCCTCGAATCCCTTAATTTATTCGCTGGTCAGCAAAGACTTTCGCAAGAGACTAAAGGAGTTATTTTGCCAAGGTTGTGACGAGTTTTGAAGTCTTCTGTTATGTTCGGTGTTACGGGTTTTGATGAGTTTAAGGAGGGTAGC
>JAHPZR010031137.1:47500-62500 GCA_019787425.1 Platygyra sinensis
GCTATAACAAGACACATAGCAAATACAGGAAATAAAAAAAAACAACCCATTTTTTTTGTATAAAAAGGTACTCTAATCATGAAATTCAGAAGGTGGGAGACTTGCGTTAGGTCTTAACAACATCGATTTTTTATGAACTAATCCCAAAACACATACACAAGACGAACTTTCTGCGGGGGGGGGGGGGGGGGGGGGAGGGGGAACCTGGCCCCTACGCCTATGCCATTTAGCCTCATATTCGCCGTGCTATTAGCTTCCCACGCAGATGCTCTAAGGGCTGTCTCTGTAGGAGGAGGAGTTATTATTCTAATTATTTCGTTTGATTGCTTGAAACATGAATCTCGACTAAACACAATTTTGCTAAGACCAATCATTAAGTACACATTACTTTCACTGTGAAAGTAAATTAAGCAATAAGAATAATCACGCGTTGTACACTGATTCTGGCATTGGGTTATGTTATTGTGGGATAGAAGAACCAAAAGACCAAGTTATGCGATGAAACGCATTGCACTGTTTTACTTCCACACGCCCACAATCTTTCATACCCGTAACTCTACATCAAATTTACATTATCATTGTTTAGCATAACAAAAGAAAAAGTTAGACGAGAACACTTTGTTCCACGAATTTTCCGCAACATGTGGTGGAATCTACCGATCCGGGCGAAGATATTAAAGATAAAAGGGTGCGTATGAAGAAATACGGCTTTTTAATTTCCTTGGGAAAAAATTATCTTACTAAACGGATGTTGCAACGATGTTGCGTGAAGTCATCAAGTGGAGTTGTAAAGGGTGGGGGAGAGGATTTGAAGTAAGAGAGAGCCAGCTGCAGCAGTGTTGTCAATCTTGATTATCTGTAAACCAGGTGAAGATTATTGTTTTGACTTTCGAATGTAACATGAAAACAACACATGTTCTGGTTATATTAGCTTTGACGCCAATTAATCGCGTTCGTGACGATCTAGTGACAAAGATTGACTCAAGGACAATCCTAAAGCCATGCATGTTTTTAAATCTAACACTCGTGTATTTTTGGCGACGTACAGCTGTCCAGAAAGCCCAATTTTTCTTATGTATGTCAGCTATTGTTGAATAACTCTTCTGCTTTAGCATGATTGCTGGTTGATTCTGTAAAAGCTAACTCCATTGAGCCATCTACGATGAACTTAGAAAGCTTTGAACAACTACAACTTCTGGTAGAGATTATTTTACTGTTGCAGGTTCCAAGGCTTTGAAAATAAAAGGGCTTTATTTGTCATTTTATGCAGGATTTGTTCTTCAAGCCAGCTTTATTTATAATACTCAGGTGGAACAAACATAGCGAGCTTCCTAATTGCCTGAGCATCAACAAAGAGCTGGAGTTAAAAGCCCGTCTCAGGGTGTGCCATTAGCAACCCTCATTTAGCTGTTTAACTTTCACTCTCTTATGAAGTGCTGCCAAAACAACTGTTCTGACGTTCTAATTGAACTCAATTTATGGAACAAGTAAATACGGCTGTGTTTTGAAAAAGATGTAGTGTATGTATATTAACTTGCAGCACTTTGTTTTGAAGTAGCACGTTGCTTAGGGAAAAGGGGATCAAGTTTGGTCAGCATAATATGGGCGTGGACAGATGCAGAAAACAGCTGAGATACGACAAACGGTGCCTCTGTAAACTGAAAACTAATATGTTAAAATTCTAGGTTACTAAGGCAAAATTCCAACTGATCATGATCCGTGAACGTGCTCACTGACAACACATCGCGCAAATGGTGGCCAATTGATTGTTTTACATTCATAACTTATTGTCTATTAGTTTAAGGTGTTTTGACGAAAAAATCATGGCCGTCAGGGATCACTGACCCACGTGAACGATCTTTATTATGAAAGCTTATGGGGAAGCAAACGTCCGTTTTATGGAGAAAGTCGTAAGAATCTTGTCAGAATCACACCCGGATAACCTCTAGTCAATGCGTTGAAGCAACTATACTAGCTTTTTGTTTTGAAAGACGAAAGTAAGGTGGCTCTGTTATGAAATACTTTTGATTTTTAGGTAGGCTCACCAAAATATAACCCTTCATACAACACAACCGCGAAACGCTCTCAATTATAAGAAGCTAAAAATATCTTCCTTCAATAATGATTCCTCTAATGGGAGATCTTGCTTTGTGTCTTGTGTCGTTATGGTATGCTTTAAGACCTGTGAACTTACAATAGAGAGAGGAGAGAGCCGTTATGTCCTCTGTCATTGTATGGGAAGAGAGTTTCAGTTGAACCTTTCACGGATGTAATTTCGCTTCCAAATATAAAAACCATACTTATTCCAGCTGGCATACGTACTTCCCTCGATAACGCAGTCGAACCCTTATAAAGTAGCCACCCTCGGGGAATTGGGAGTAAACGATTAATAGGATAGAACAAGACTTAAGAAGAGAGGTTAATTTATTCAAATACAAACATGCTTTTAAGGGCATGTAATAAACGCGTGTTGGAATCTTTTTTCAGTGCTCATTTTCTATTATCTGTCATCGCATTTTCCAGCAAATTACTCAACAAATCAAAAACAGTTTGAACAGATATGGTTTAAAGTCTTACTATCGGCATATCTTTTACAGATTTCGATTTAATTCAGTCAGATGGCTCAAGACTCTTGGTCAGCTTCAAAACAATCATTCAGTACTCGCATTATGTCAAGTAAAAGTGAAAACGCTCGATAAAGCAGTAAAACAAAGTAGTGAAACCTTGGAGCCAAGGCTGGCTCATAGCTGCCGGGGCTTTTCCTGGTTTCTGTAACATGAAGCGTCTGGAAGTATTTGTACTTCCCCTGGACGGGATGCTAGTACATTGCAGGTTCGCCGGTACCCATTTATACACCTGGGTGGAGAGAGGCACTGTGAGAGTAAAGTGTCTTGCCCAAGAACACGACACAATGTCCCCGACCAGGGCTCGAACCCGGACCGCTCGCTCCGGAGTCGAGCGTAGTAACCATGAGGCCACCCTGCCTCCCAGAGCAGTAAAACCCGAACCTCTATTAGTCCGAATTAAGCCAATATTCATGTAATCTAAAGCTCTCATGCTCTTTCTACTACGTCTTCTTAGGAATTGAAAGAGTCAATAAAAGGACTGGTTACCACAGAATAGCGCCCTCAATATTTATCTCCCAGACTCCCACACTTTAACGCGGTCAAGTTTTTGTCAACTGTTGTTCCGCTCGCTGAGCTAATTAACGACATCTTTACAGACTGCAAAAAGGCAAGAATTAACCAAGACAAATGAAAGCGGAGAAACTTAAGGAAAACAGGCTTTCGGAGGTGACAAAGTATTGACTTTCACAGGTAAAGTTTAAAATTAAAGTTGTGCAGCAAAAGGGAGAGAAATGTTCTTTAATCGCGGGATGATATTGCAAATGGAGTCTTTCTCCTTAGAGCGTACAAAACAAAAGAAGACAAAGCAATTTCTGGGTTAAGCTGAGTTAAAACTGTTATCTGAAGTTTTAAAGCTTTCTGATCTCTGAACAAAAGAAAGAAAAGGACACTTCGAAAAATAACTTTGCCTCCATGTTGCACTGAAACTGCATATCAATATACCAACAGAGCACTGTTTGCATTTCTACTTGTTTCCTTCTGATGAATCTATTCCAGCTACGGGCTTTTGTATCTTAGTATCCCTGTATCATTAAAAGCACTGATATTCGAAGAAATTAAGTAAAAGCAGTTAATATTATACACGGAATCTCCAGATCTAGGGATGAGTAAACTGCTACCGAATGTCGAACGCTTCCCTTTAAAAGTCGGTTTCACTCTAGATCACAAATTGAAATAACGACGAACGAACTAAATCACCTAGTTGTAATCACTATTTAAAGAAGGAACCTTTTTCATAGGCCATCTCAGTACTCTGGCGGCCATCCCGTTACACACACGAGACAAACACGTTGCACGCAAACTAAACAGTCTTACGTTTGTCCCCGTTTAAGGTGGAACAAAGAGAGAAAAGAAAACCAGCCCAATCTTCGCAGACAAGCATTTGGTAAATGGTTTGTGATTCAGCAAACTCGGGACCGACAGAGGAAAGAAGTTTCCCAGCTTTCTTTTCTTTTCTGATTGATGTTCACTGTACGTACAAAATACAACCATTTGGAGGATCTGTTTGTTTTATTAGAAAACTTGCTTTGATACGCGGACATATATAAAATACGGAGAAGAAACAAACACCGATTATTTCCTAGTATTTCAGTGGAAATCAATGTTCAGTAATAAACGGCTAAGCGTGTTAATTTTGGCAAATCTAACTTCTATAATATAAGAAAGTCGCTACATATACATGTTGTCAGAGTATTAAATAAGTAACTGAACAGGCCTTGGTATTTCACCTCGATATCTAGTTACACTCGAATTTACGAGAAGGTACATACAACATTCTGTCTTATCATCCAGGAGTTGCCAGTTCTTAAATTCTCTTGGTTTACATCGGAAATGGCGGCTTTGTTTGTGAAACCGTTTCTTAAAGTAAACTTCTAATTAAACGCGTTATAACTGTTAGTATGCTATAACAAGCTTCCGCGTGTGCAAAGAAAGGCAGGAAACATGTATTTGTTCAATGACCAAACGTTTAGTACTTTCAAGTAATATTTTTTTTCTATGTCGTTTGTTTTTCATCGGGAACTTCACAGTACCAAGGCAGGTAAGCGCGTGGCCCGAGAAAACAATGTTTGTCTAAAACGAAATTAATTTTAAATCCTTTTAGTTACTGACGACAAGTCGGCCTGGAAAGAGAATAAAGTAAAACTCAAGCCATTCAACTGTATTCATGGTTGTGCACGTGTATATTGTGATATTTCAATGTTGAGACGACAGGCCATTTCCCAGAGTTGTTTAATTTGAACGATGTCGAGTTATACCATGAAACCAGACGGATGAAGACAAATGGGAGCAGATTGTAATTACCCGATTGATACGAAATCCTAAAGCCCTTTTGTGTTTTATCAAAGCGCAACCCGTTTGGTGCAACTCCGCTCAGATAAACAACTGCAAGAAGCGAGAGAAGAGTCTGATGAGAACAACCATCTCTTTCACAACACTGAGTTCACGTGGGTCTTATCATTATTAGAAACAAAGAGAACTTTGGTTTAATAGGATAGTTCATTTACCAGTATTTATATATCACGGAGGATAAGTCAAATCGCTGTGTTATGGCCTGTAAAAGTGAGCGCCTTAACATTGCCAGCCTATATTTCTGATTAAATGCGTGTCGCAACGCGGCCCTTTCGTGGAATGAACGCGTTTAGTAGCGACTTTATAATGTAATTAAAATGAGATTCTATCGAGTGCTTGAGTTTTATTTCTGATGATAAAGTAATGTTTAAAAAACGGCTAATTGCTTTGCCATTTCCAAAGAAGTGAATGAAAAAAGTTATGCTTTCTCGAGCGGAAAGAAGCATTCACAGTTCATTGTTAATGGAAAATGAATAGTAAGTTATCTCTGATTTTTTTCACCAGTCCACATACCATTTTCTAGCCAACGCTTTTCCCTGTTAGGTATTTGTTTGTTTTCTTTTCTTTAGTTTGAGGATGCACACACAAAAACGCCGATAATATAATTATTTTTTTTTGTCACGTCCCACATGGGTGTGTAAAATCTGGATTAATATTGTAAAAGCGCACACATTACAAGGGCATTATGGTTCGCGATTTCCTTTGTGTTCAACTAAAATCCATCTGTCTTTTAGTGCTTTTCGCAAAAAGGAGTTTGAACGAAGTTGTCTGTTGTTTCAGTAGGGTCTTTTAAAAAGACATTAGCATTTAAACATGAATTATATCCACTGATATTGATCCTATGATATGTTGTTTATACAATGTTTTGTGATATCAAAAGAGCAAATCTAAATATTGAAACTCTTTGGTTTAAAGCTTGCCGGCCGTTGCATATTACAAAGTTTTTAGTTCGAAGTTCGACAAATTGCCAAGTTGGACTGATCTCTTGAAAAACAGGAATACAAAACACAACAATTATTTAAAACATTGATTCTCACAAACATATGTCGCTGTTGCCTAGCTGGTTTGATAATAGGTCTAATAAAAAAAAGCATTAGCAAAATTTAAATGATGGAACACTTTGAATAACATTAGTTGTATTGAAAGGAACGTCCATGCAACAATACAACAGGCAACTGAGTATTACTAAGGCTGGTTGCGCCTTTTGAAGACCAGTCAATCCGATTACGCAAAATCTAACGAAACTTATCTCAAAGACATTTTACAAAACGTAGGCTGCAAAACTACGAAATCTGATTATGCTTCTAACATTTAATTGTCTTTCCTTCAGGGGTTTAACAAGAAAAGCCTTAGCACACGTCATTATGAGTAATTATAATATGAGAAAAGCCCAAAGGGCAATCGCTTTTTAACGTGTGACATAAAAATCAATTTACTAGTGTTAAACAAGTGGTGGAAACTCGCTTAACGATGCCTTTTTGTTGTAAGGCTGTGATTTCCTGCACTTTTCGTTTTCTTGAAAAGGCTTACCCAGAGAAATACAATGGTTGCCAAAAGCAACCAACGTTGCAATCAGCTATTTAATAACAGCTAGTATCCAATAAGTTAAATAAAACCGATAATAAAGAAAAGGAAAAAAAATCGCGATACCGACCAAAGAGAAATGTAAGGCACAATATGGAGAAAATTGAAATTAAATGGTCTGAAACGCCTCTCAATTTTTAAATAGGTTTTTAAGATGATTCATCGAAGGTATCTTCCATATAATTATAATGACATCCTTCAAGAGAAAATATTCGAAATTACAGAACAGAGGAGAACATCGTATCTGGTAAGAACTTAGATGAATTTCAAACCTTTGTTCTGGTCCGTTTCATCATGGGAGTATCCTGATATTTTATCAAAATCGGCCAGCGTGCATTGTAACCGCAGGCACATCTCAAACCGACAGCATGGGCTGTTAGCCAATTTCTTGTACTGGTTATCAAAAACGTGTTTTCTCATATTTGCTGCCATGTCGATTTTGCACAAAATGTTCGACCTGAATGAAGCGAGCCGCAGGCATTAAAATCCTTATCACCGTCACGCCTCGTTGGTGATAATTTATTATTTAAACTGTAAAACAACCCGGTTTAAGGTCTTGATAAGTGTGTTATATAACCCCAAGTGTCTCCATCTTGACACACTTTGTAATCTGTTCGTTGAAGCGCCCAACACTTTTAAAATGATTACTTCCTGTATTTATTGCAGAGTTAATAAAACCAGGTAAAACCGTTCTTCTTTATTAAATTCACTTTTTTGGCTTCCCATTACAAGCTTTTAATTTAAAAAGAAAGGCAATGGTTCTTCACTTTAGAGTTTTCTTTCATTCATTTTACATAACAATGCGAAGTATAAAAAAGATTTAACGATTTTAATATGAAACCCAGAACGACCTAACTATATATTTGAACAGTTCGTCGTCGCGGCATGCTTGTATCATTGGAGTAATTTACTTTGTACATTTCAAGCCGTGAAAGTCAAGAAAGTATGTTTACTTTTACGTCCATGCATCATATAACAGCACAAAACAGACATTAAAAAGCAAGCAACATTTTACTGTGTATGACAAAACTAAAGCACGTGGACTGAGCTACTTAATGTAAATTTCAGGGTACTCGGTTCATTGCTTTCTCTGTTCTGGATATTTGTAGTCATTTACATTTACACGCTACTCTCGTACAATGTCATATCTTCTTTTGTTGTCTACAAGCCTCTCGACTCCGATCAGCAGTGAAATTACAATTGTAATTTAAAGCTATATTTAAACAAATCACGCAGGCTGATATATTCCCAAACGGATTCTTTTGTTTCGGCGTCATCTAAGTTGATGCTAGTAAATTTTCTGGCTGTGTGTACACAGATATCACGGCATCACATCGGTGAGAAAAACATACACTCACACACAACAACTTGGTCTTGAAATTCAAATTAGCACAAAAGTGATTCCTTGTTAAATCACGTGTAATCAACAACTGTTCTCCGAAATACACAAATTTGGATGTTACGCATCGAAAAAAGAAAAAGCTGGGGAAACTCGCAATAGCGACTGAACTATCTCGTCGGAATGGCCTTCTAAAAAGGATGGAAACGGTTTGGAATCGCTCCTTGGATGCACCACTCATAAACAATGTTTAGGAAAGCCTATCGCCTGTGCTGTCTCGCGCTTATTAATTATGCTTATTTAGCCTTTGTCCACGGTCGTTAATGAAAGGACAGCCAGCAGGTACCACTCAAAGGGAAGAATTCTCCATAATTGGTTTTCAACGAGGGACAAACCTCAGTGATTTCGTGTCAGCCCTGTATTGCACTCATTCTTAAATCTTGCATGACTGTATCCTCCCCAACAAGAAATCGTTCCATTCAAAGTATCGAAGTAAATTTACATCAGTATTTTGAATAGATTAAACAGCCTTCTATTTCAATTTGAATCGATGCAATTTATGAAAGCAAGTCCATGCATGCAGCGAGCCTTCATCGCCCCGGATAACCAAGGGTAATCTACTAGGATTTTCGCTAAGCGTCTACTGGTGACCATTTCAAATGGAAAATTTTCTCATAATCAGGCCACAATGTCAAGTGAATATAATTGATTAACATTACTTACACCTTTTGCCAGAAACATAGTTTTATCGCTTTTACGAGATTCGTTTTTTCAATTTCAATTTTAATTTTGTACCGTTTATTCTGGTGACATATGTTTATGAAAAAGACGTTTTTTGTCTCTTTCATTGTGTATTTTTTACTTATTCTTTAAACACTGAATCCCTGTACCAGCGAACTGTCAGCCACGATTGAATACCAAAATATATGTTGAAAACAAAATCTATCACAAGCATAAAAAACAGTTAACGGTACCAATGAAAACTGTATCTTGCCAAGTTTTATCTGTTTCTATGTTTAAACTGTATTGTTGTCAGCATCATTATCAAGATCGTCTAACTTTTTATGTTCCACAATGCGATTTGCCCGAAAAGAACACCAGAGTTATTTTTAAATTTCAAGACTAATAGATTTTTTTGTAGTTTGCGGAACAGTTTGGGTCTCTAAATAGGTGTTTTGAGCAAAATTTAGGCCCATTAACCAGCTATTGTTCCGCCCGCGCCAGCTGTATTTCACATCCCTGCAGCTGAACATGGCGCGTAAACTGCTCGCACAGAGCTACATTAATAATTCACGATCTCATTGAATTTATTGTTTAGCCTCTCCTATATCAAGTACCGAAAATTCGAAGTGGCATTAGAAGGATTGTACTTCGCTCGTGTTCACTAATATACGCGCGATTCTGAAAACGGTCAAAAGAAAAGTGACAGAACCACAGCGCCTTGCTCCCGTTTCTAAGCACTGTCAAGAAAGCGGAACGTGTCAATTTCTCACAACACCAGGTTCATTTTTTTTTTTTTGCGTTTTATCGGAACGCACCTCCCTTTGACAGCCTGAGAGTACGCACCCAAGAAATCAGCCTGTACAAAACTTCACGGAAAACGACATGGCTGATTCAGATGAACACATCAAGCGTCCAATGAACGCGTTCATGGTTTGGTCGCGGACCGAGCGACGCAAACTCGCTCTCAAGTACCCGAACATGCTGAACTGCGAAATCAGCAAGCTGTTAGGAGCAGAGTGGAGCCGCTTGAGTGATGAGGAGAAGAAACCTTTTGTTATGGAGGCCAAACGACTTCGATCAATCCACAGTCAGAAGTACCCCGACTACTCGTACAAGCCGCGTCGAAGAAAGAACAAGAGCGCCCGTAGCAAAGATACCTACGCCACCTTTGGATACAGCTCCAACTTTGAAGCACTCTCACCCAGCTATAGCTACCCAATGCATCACTACCTGAGCCCACACGTTCCTCCGCCGTACAGCGAAGCCTTCGTCATGCCGCTGGTAAGTGCTCCCACAGCAACGGTAGCAAAACGTCCATACATCCCAAGCGGCTACGCAATGTCCAGCCAGGACCCTCATATCCCACCAAGCGACTATCACCACAGTCATGTACCAGTGGCTTTAGTTCCCCCGAATTCTGGTTATCAAGGACATTCCATGTCCGAGCGGGCCACAGAGAAAGCGCCCTTGTTTTCTCCATTCCAAAGCTCATATTACAAGTCTTACTATGGACACGGGCAATGTCCCATGGCTTCACAGAGCCAAATTGGAGCTAACCTGCCTCGCTAGAACAAGCAAGCGACGCAACGGAACATGAACAGGCCTGTAAACGTGAATTTGTTCATATTTTGTCTAGAAAATTATCTGAAGACACGATTGATCATTGCAGTATATTATATCTCTTGCTCGTTTTTCTTCAAATCTACATACCTATAAAGCACATTCGATGTGAAGTATCATGAAAATGATGTATATCTGTACTTGCATTCCGTGTCTTTTTAAAACCATTTATTCGATTGTAATATTGTTAGTAGCTTTAATTCAATTGTACACGATCTGCACTGCATCCTGGTAAAAAGGCCGGTGAGAGGGAATATCGTTGTTGTATTTTAGGTTTAGAATAAGGCTCGTTCCTCAATCGATTACCTTTCTACTTGCACAGTACATAAATGTTTCTTACTCGATCCTTTCGGAAAAAAAACACTGTGTTACTTGCACTAATATGAAGCAACAGCTGAAGATTCAGTATGCCAGTTCACGCTTCTTTAAAGTTGTAAGAAATAATTCACAGCTTAGCCAAGTGACAATAAAGTTCATGTCTCAAAATGCTCCTACCTGTCTTAGAGAAAACAGATACCAGAATCTATGTCATGGAAAGACAATACGACAACCCACACCTTGTGATTCACTGAATAGAGTGTTGAGGTCACACCGAAATTTTAAACTAGCAATTTTTCAATTATAAAATTTCATTTTGTGTCGCGATAAGATTGAAATACAGAGGCCAGTAATCACGGATATCCACACAGATATGGGAGGAGATTTAGTTTTGACTCTCGACGACAGAAATTAGATGGTTTCAGGAAAGGTTCAAAAGCAGGTAAAGTTGTTTTACTTTCTTCCGGTGTTTATTGACTTCAATTTGAATGAATTTTACTAAAAACAATAATGCCTCAAACACTTCTACCTTATGGCTCGTGTTTGCCGGATATCCTGACAAAAAGTTATCCACCGAAAATTCATGGAAACCTTACATAACCGCAACAACCGTTGCAAAATATTTACTGGCCATTTAATTAAAAGATATGGAGACGAATACAGTAGCTGAGGTTCATTTTTTGAACTTAGGAAGCAAGCCTGAAAAAAATAGTGAGAGGGGAACTCTGATATTCCCATTCCAAGTAGGATTTACCGAGATGACACATTATTAGGTTAACAATACAGTCCTAATTGTAAATTAAGAACACAAGTCTGAATCTGCTCGCCAAGAATTGTCAGGAAACAATTTTCCTTGAAACGTCCTTATATGAAAGTATTATTCAATGAAGCCGTTGGACACGAAAGTCAGATGAATCGACAAATAATTCCTCTTCAAGCATCTTAAACTGCTAGATAGATCATGATTTATTGCATGCTTCGCTTAACAACAAAATTTAGTTATGTTGTGTCAATTTCTTTAATTTCTCCACCTTGTTACTTGATACTCTTTCCTTTTAAACCCTTCGACAAGAAACCGGATTCGTCCTCAAGCAGAATGGGAAATATATGGTTATTTTCTTTGACGATTTTTGGTTTACCTCTCAAAGTTGCACGGCAACTGTTAAAGTGCAACGGAAAGATATAAAAATATTGAAATGTTACCAGGAGTAACTGAACCTATTGGAAAGAATCGATAGCGAATCTTTTTATTTTGTAACTATGAATATCAAACACCTGAGGCACGACAAAATATAGTCAGATCGAATTAAAGCGTACGTACCTCGGTCTATTCAAAGAACAAATTTTATAGGTTGCAGCAATAATGAAAGGAGGAAAGTATTTCCATATGCGAACAATCCCATTGGCGAATGCGAATGATTATTTATTTCACTCCTATTGTAAAATTCTCTAACCTTGTTCAAAGGAAGAAATATGGAAAAAAAAGAGAAGTTCAAATGGTTTTATAACTGTTCAGTTCATGGTGGTGAATTCATCCGTTGGCACTTCGGAAACACCTGTCCCATTCGCGTGCAATAAACAGTGTTAAAATTCAGTCGCGAACTCCCAAAACAACGGTGAAACTTTAAGCCCTCAAAATATGGCGGATGTCCAAAGATGCATGGCTTGGAAAAAGGAAAGATCTATTGAATTTAAGCATCCGATGCGGATAATTTGTCCAACGCGCCTCCCAACTTTAAAACAAAGATTAAATGGATCGTTTTCCACCGCCTCCCAGTATTTAAGTATCATCTTAATTAAAAAGCAGTGTTTAAATGGCAAATATTATCAAAGGCCAGAATGTTCTTCTATTTCTAAAATTTCATTATTCATTTCGAAAACCTATTTTTACGATCTCAATAATAAATTCAATTTGATGCATTTAAAAGCATGTGATGAAAGTGTTTGAAAAGGATTATTCTAAATATATATCTCTTTTTGGTTGAAAGCGTCGATTGAATGCATTCTCGTCTAAGGACATTCATTTTCTTGACTCGTTTCTAGATTTAGAAGCGTATCCTGTCGAGATGAATAGATAGGCTTTCTGGCAACTGCTCGGGTTTATTAATATGTAACGAGTGGGCTAAAATCCTGTTTCAATTTCGCTTGTATTTTCTCATTGTTGGTCCTTACCATTCAATTGACATTTTAAGCATTTTAAGGCTGCGCCCCTATAACCTTCAACACAGACAGCTCAGATCTTTAAAGCTTCTTTTTTCTTTATCATAGGAGACACATTGAGTTTTACCTTCACCTTTAGTATTGCATGTGATGGTTGATTTAATCAAGCTTTGGAAATTTTTCAAACTTTCTAATTGCAATTTGCTTGCGGTTATTGACAGGGCGTAGTGTTCCATGAAAAATGCAATTGTCTAACGCACCCCTTGGCTTTTCGGAACTTTGTCTATTCAGCCTGAAAAATGGCTCCACCAACTATAGGAGAAGAAACTTAGTAAACAATATATTTTCCTCTACGAAAACTGTACAAAGTTCTGATAATCATCCTATGCAGTTTTTAACAAAGCTTTACGTCAGTTGCATGATCAAATTTTTCGGAATTGAAGCCCAATTTTTCTATAATTAAACTGGGTGCGGTGAAGAAATGCTAAATTAATGTATTGGTAAAAATTCTGGACTCAGCTGTACCGGTTCAAAGAGAAACTTCAACAGTCAACAAAACAAAATTATCACAATTCAAAAAATGCTTCGAATTCATTCACAGCATAACGTGGTTCTTGTGAGACAACTTGTCAATAGGCACAGCACCAACCTCTCTATTCAATTAACCATTTTACATAAGAACTTAGTCAGGCAAAATTTCGACAATTCTTGGCAGGTCATTTCGTATTTCGGTGACCAATCTAAAACTAGCCTTATATTGTTGAAGTAAAAACCATGCTGTCCAAGCTTGGCTCGCTTGGAAGCAACAGAATGAAGGTCAAGGAAATCGGGCGCAATAATTCAGGGCGCATAACAAACGGCGCGAAAAACGTGCACAACTTTTATTCCGCCAAAAAATATATATACACATGTGTTGTGATACACTTTAATTCGACTGGCAAATCCTTGACCCGATAGAGAATGAAAGGCCCTATTCGATTAATAACCATCTGCAAACAGTGCCGTTTCGTTTGATAAAATAGTATTTTTTTCTGACTCAATAAAAATACAGTTTGCGAACTGTTCTTCGCTGCTTTAGAGATTTTCGTACAATTCATATTATTCATATACTTTCAAGAATGAGGACGAATTGTAACTAACAATATTGAGTTAGAATTGCCGCGGTATTACTACTGAAAGTAGAAGGAAACAGAAAAATAAGAAAGCAATGTTATTTACACCGATTCCTTGGCAAATAACTGAACTAAAATTTAAAGCATTTAAGGATGTTCTTTGGTCATTCTGTGAACTGCGTAGTGAATCGTTCTTGTATGGCAGTGGGTTATAAAACTGCTCAATAGTTACCAGTCGCCATGCAGGTGTCACTTCTTGGGTTGGAAATATTGGTTAAGAGCTGAAATGTGATTGCCTTATTTTGAACTTACAGTGGAAGCTCTGTTAGTGACTACAGCGGGATTAGAAAACAGTGTTCAAATGTTTTTGCCTCCTTTAGTAGTGGAGAGGCTCAGGAGAACTTGAAAACAAAATGCAAGACTGGTTTCTAATGACCAAAGGCGGTCGCAGTCGCATAATTGCAGAAGGGTTGCTTATAATATGGTAGCTTTTTATTTTAATGCTTCACTGGGAATAGATTGAAGATTGTCAGCGACTGAAACTGTCGCTAATGAGGGTGGTCGTAAAAACAGCTTGAAACGTGCTCAGAATGGTTTGGAATAGTTATAAATATCTGTGTGGGTAAATTACTGTATTCACTTTTTGTATTTTTTTGGTATTCTTACATCGACTCTTAATTAAGAGTTCTATGTCATCTTAATTAGACTGGAAGATTTATGAGATATTCAGTTGGAGAACTTCATAACTCATGGAGAATGAAATGTCACTCCCGTTTCAGACCACCATGTTGTTGATTTCTTTTCTTTACTAGCTAATATTTTGCCAGAAATGTTTGTTCCTTTCGCTTGGTACCATACAATCCTCTTAATGTCTCTTCTTTTATATATTGTACTCTTTTAACTATACTAATTAAGGAAGCCATAAATATGATGGCTCAAAATTCAAAATGGCTCAAAACTGCTCGGCGCACAATTATCGATCACGGCCTCTCGTTCGTTCTCGCAAACTTGTCGTCTCGTGCCGCTTTCGCCCAGCTAAATTCCATTTCTAACTGCCCCTGGATTTCCGAGCACGGCAATTCCCCTACAATAAGAGACTACAACTGGTAATTCTATTGCAATTCTATTGCATTTTTACAGTCGTTTTCTTAAGCGGGATGCCCATCGA
>JAHPZR010031139.1:0-11768 GCA_019787425.1 Platygyra sinensis
TAGGGGTGGGGAGGGGTGCCATCTGTTCCCTACTTGTGTTTACGGGAGGAACTGGACTTTGAGTTCCCTTGGTCTTTGTCTCTGTCCGGGTCACACTCTTGGGGTTTGGGAAGAGAAGGGCAGTCACACCCGGGGTGAGCCCCGCGGCACCGGTTACAGATGTGCTCGTACAAGCACGTATCTCTGGTGCATGACCCAGACCTGTTGTAGATATTGCAATATTGCAGGTGCCCGATCTGTATGAGCCCTTTGAATTGGCACTGCTGCTTGAGCCGGTTGAAGGTCCCTTAGTGAAAAGAGGATATTTCTCTCTCAATACTTCTGGGCGTACCGTAAAAATGGTAAGCCATAATTGGCTGTCAATTGTGGACCATACCAATGATTTGTTTTTGCTTGCCTTCTGCCTAAACTTGTAGTCATATATGACCCATTCCAGCCCCTTGTGTAGCCGAGCTACGTATCTAATAAGGCTTAGACATTGCAGTAATTCTTGTGAATTCCCCTTGTGACCGCAAGGGGAATTTGTCAGTAAAAACACTTAAATAAGTTGTAAAAGCATTAGTCCATTGTTCGATGTCCGTGATGGACGTAGAGGCTTTCGTTTTCTTTGACACCTTGCTCACAGAATTTTCAATTGACAACGAGACGATGTCCTCTTCGTCATGCAATGACAAGTTTTTGGGAAGAAGCTTGGAAAGGTCAAAAAAACTCACCAGATTGGATTTCGTTAACATAGTTCGCCGGAATCTCCATAAAAGGTGCTCCGTGACGGCATGGCGTTGATGTGAGTGACCCATCGTTTGGTCGTGGACTCTGGAAAGCTTGTAAGGGCTGTTGTTGTTCTTGTGGGCCTTAAATGGCGGCAACTCCAGGGGTATGTTGGCTGATGGCCTGGGCTGATGGAGTCACTTGTGAGGAGGACGGTGCCTGTGACTGCAAAACTCCTGTGGCTGCACGAGCGGCCTCCGTGGCGATGTCTCTGGCTGCGGCTGCAACGGAGTCTT
This sequence comes from Platygyra sinensis, assembly GCA_019787425.1. Taxonomy (NCBI): domain Eukaryota; kingdom Metazoa; phylum Cnidaria; class Anthozoa; order Scleractinia; family Merulinidae; genus Platygyra; species Platygyra sinensis. Next base: position 1,005 of record JAHPZR010031139.1, read on the forward strand.
GAACCAGTCGCTTGATTTCGGTGATTTGCTCCTGCGTGAATGCGTTTTTGCGCGCTGCTGAACGGGAAGACCAGCGGAAGGTAATTGTCGGTTAACCGGTTAATCATTTGGTGCGGCGGCCGGTGCTATACCAGCCTTTTTAAGTCTGTTCTCCAGGGCCGTACGACGACCAAGGGTAGAAAGGCCGTTGCGTCGGCAAAGTTTTTTTTTCTTTTTTAAGTTCTTGTAGTTGTGGCGTGGTTAACTATCGAAAGACGGCGGCGCCAAAGTACATATTTGTTGGTAAATGACCATCGCCTGTGCGAGTCCTAGCCGTCCGTGTAGGTGGCATTATGCGACGGCAAGGAATAAACTTAACTCTCACACCGATTACGTTCGGTAACTTGTAAAGAAGAACCGTATTTAACGATAAACTTTAGTAACGAAACTTTTCGTGCAGGCTACACTGAGAAAACTAAGCTTTGTAGCACATGGCAAGAAAAACTGGCGGAATCAATATGGAAAACTACGTGCATGAAGGCTAGCATGTGACTGGCCAAATGGGAAACCAGATGTTGTTTGCACGTGAAAGGAAATGACCTTTGAGCGTGACAGCCAGAGCTTTGTCCAGATAGTATGTGACACAGTGTGATATATCTTGGTTGTCACATAAACTTAAATTTTAAATAAGAGTTATAGATTTGCGTTCAAATTTAGCACAAAATTTTACGTCAGGAAAAGCACTTTTGGAGAACCTACCTAGTGAACTAAATACAACTAGCCCAACATAAAGTTGCTCGAAATAATTTTTTTCACGATTAGTTTGCAGACGGCGCGTAAGCCCATTCAATAACAAGCTGCGTAAGCAAACCCAATTCAATTAAGTTCTTCATTTCACACTATAAACAGCATTTACATAGAGTTATTATAAAATAAACTGGAAAAAGGAAAAATAAATAAAAGTTATTTTGGTAACAAAAATTAAGGTTGACAAGTGTACGGTGTCCAAAGTAGCAGAAGCTTTCTACTTGAACATCGTTATGGTCATGTAATAGCAGCCTAAACTCTAAAAAATAGATCAGCAGTATAATTAAGTAGAGCAACAGTAATCAAGTTTGATTAATCAAAGGTTGACGTTTCCATTCTTTCTTAAAGATATTGCGTAGGCGAGGCGAGCGCGAAGCGCGAGTTGCGTGCGAGGGGAGGATCGCTAAAAAATCCCGCCTGTCCGCATACCATTGCACTGGGAGCCCTCACATCCGTTTAGAATAGGAATAAAAGACGAAATTAGCGTTATCGCATGTTTTGTGTTTTTGTGGCCGCCATTTTGAATTTTTAATGTACGCGCGGTCTGCTAGTGCGAGGTCTGGAACCAAGATAACGGAAGTCTGGGACTCGCAAATTTCTCAGAAGATCCGATCACTCACCGAAAATAATAAAGTAACAAGGGATGAAGCTTCTCACTTTTTTCGTCGCATGTTTCTGCCAGTTTGGGGGGAACGGAAGTAAGATGTGAAGAAGAGACCGGAAGTCAAAATGCGGATTTCTTGACGCGCATACACAGCGTTGCAACAAGGTGGACCAATGCTTTCCTTTTGATTATAAATCGTTTATTAAAAAACAACACCTCGCAGTCCGAAGACTGAATTACGTGTATAATGTACAAGAACAAGATTTATAATTAAAATAGTTATAAAGAACGATAATAATACAAGTATACAAATCAAATAAAATCATATCGCTTTCTTGGGATAATCTTGTATCAAGAAAATATACATACATAAATTGATGTTGCAAATGTTTTGAAAAATAATTCAGCTGTGGAATATGTAGGAATCAACATTGAGTCGACAGTCGTGCTTGTTACATAAACCGTTTTGGTCTTACACTCAAAAATTTGCTCTGAGAAAGGACTTCCCACTACCATCGACACTAGAAGCCAGTCTCACTACAATTTTTCTTATGCAAGATATACGGACAAATTTCAATAGATAAGGCCCCGAGTCTGGGAAAAGAAAGAAAAGTAAATATGCAAAGACTCACGCCGAGATTCCGGTCACTACAATTTTTCTTATGCAAGATATACGGACAATTTTTTGTGCCACATTTCAAGAGACTTGTATGGAGACGCCGTGCTGCCCGGAAACCAACAGAAACATCTGTCACTGAGTTTGCCACACAAGCGTGGGAAACTCAACAAAAATTACAATAGTACTTTTTCTAATGCTGTTCAGATAGCCAAATTTCATGAAATACATCACTCTTTAGAAAAAAATTAGAACTTTCTCGTCCGCCGTGTAAATGTCGCGTAGCGCAAAGCTTAAAAGTTCAAGCGTAGTCACAAATAGGCTCGATTACCGGCTGCTGTTCGGGAAATGAGCCCGCGCTCCTACCAGGCACGAGAAAGCGGCGAAATTCGAGCCCAAGTCACAAAGCCATGAATCCATATTTGTGCGTGCAATGTATTTGTCATTAGTAGAATTCTACTAGTATGCTAATGCAAATGTTGCAATCTGATTGGCTGAGCTACTCGTATACTATTTAACAATTGGTTCATGCTTTAGCGTGCACTATCGAGTGATGGAGCACTTGGGAAGTCTGGAGAGTACGAAAGAAACTCTAGCTTCTTGAGTGCTCTCCAAACTTCTTAAGTGCTCCATAACTCGATAGTGCACAGCTAAAAGCTTGAACCAATTGTTTTATAACATAGCCGGTGGAATTGTGATTGAAATCCGACGCGAAAAACGGACAACAATATCAGAACTGATTGTTCGCGGTAAATGAAATGTTAGGGAGCTTAATCAACCACGACGACGACGGGGTGGACGACGACCGGAAGTAACGTGAAAGTCAGTGCGCAGGCGCGAACTAAGAATTTCGTCGTCGACCTCTCGTCGACGAAGTCAAAAGGAGTAGTTTCACGTCGTCGTGAACTTAGCTGAACTTGAAGAGTTACAACTGCCTGAAAAGAAGGAATTTACTATCGTTTGGCATAGCTTTCAACTGGTTGGAGTTTTTTTTCTGTTGCGTGGTTGTTTTGAAATCCTTTGTTCGATGCGTTGACTACAAAATCGACTTTAACACTTTTCGTTCCTCATCAGAACAAGTCAGGCAGAAAAACCACTGCGCAAGTATATTTAATGAAAGCTTAAAGCTTACTGTTTATCGTTTTCCTTAAGAAAACATATTGCCATATAATATACCTTTGTGGACCGTTTTATTACACTTAAACGTGATTCTATTTTTTATGAAACTACCGGAGAAACCATTTGAAATCTTGCACTTCAGAGTACTGGATTCAGTTCGCTAGAAGGCTTTCTCAAAAGCTGCGAAAGATTTTAGCATGCTGCAATGGTGCGTTTACTCATGTTCTGTGAATCTATTTCCAAAATATTTAATTTTAGCCGTACAGCTGAATAAAATGAACCATGCGAAGCGACAACGCCGCCGTTTCTCACGCGTCGATTGCCGATCGCTCGAATTTCATGTGTCTGATTGTAAACAAATGCAGGCGCGTTGAAAAACTGGAACGTACATCAACCTGAAACGAAAAAAAATATCAGGCAAACATGTTGAAAAATAGGTTTGAATTATGTGGGTGAAAGCTCCAAAATTTCCAATGAAAAACAGTGTTCGCAAAATTTAGTTTTTTTGTAATGTTTAGATAGATTTATTTCGTGACTCCGCCGCCGCAGTCTGAAAGACCCGCAGTTTTTCAAATATCGAGTAACTTGTTGTCGATCTCAAGCAAGCTGTAAATTTCCCACAGACTTTGACAGTTTTAATACAGCCAAATGTATGGACGGATCAAAAGTGGAATAGTTGATTTGTAGCACTACGCTGGCCTCGCTACATTTGGCCGACACGAAAATAAGCGCATGATATGGTTATGTCAGGGTGTTATGTGCTGAGATGATGCAACTACGGTTCTAATTTAACAACATGCAGAAGTCCAAGGTGACCTCAGTATTTTACTGTAGATGATCAAAATATTTGTATAAACCATGCTGAATAGGGGAACCAGCTTAGCAAATCTTTTAACCATGTATTCTGTAAATCGGCGAGACACTCTGACTAGGTGTTTTCATCAAAGTCAAATTTTGGGTTAGCTTCGTAGGGAAACGAAAAGCCTGGATTTTGTTTTTTGGCTCCAATGCCACCAGAATAACCAACTCCTCATCGCCAATAAAACTCTGATCATGACTGAGATGAATAAGCGATGTCCACGCTAGATACGGAGCGAATCTGAACCGGCGAAATTCTGTAGTTGTCGTCCTTGAGCATCCTCGCTGCTTAAGTTTTATTTTGCAGACGAGAACGACGTTCTCATCCCAGTCCCTCCGCGCATACTTAACGTCGTCGTCGTCTCTTTCGTCCTGGTTGCTCCCTAATAGCGAGCTTAAGCAACCACGAAAAAAGAGACGACGACGACGTTAAGTATGCGCGGAGGGACTGGGATGAGAATGCAGTTGGCTGTCGGTCGTCCACGAAATGCGATGTTTTTGCAGTTTTTCCGAAGTTTTCGAAGGAATTTTAGATGTAAACGAGTAATTAAATTCCTGTGAAAACTACAAGAAGCACATTTACAGTTTCTTGACTTAAAAAGACTTGAAAATATTTAAAAAGCGGGTACACGCGTAAACAACTGCAAAATTGCGAAGGACAGATCGATACCTGCAACTTTGTTTAAGAGTAAAGTTCAATAATGCGTGGGAAAATCATTGGAAACCATTATTTTTGTTAATTTCAGTTAGAATTCTACTAAAACAATTAGATTATTCGCTCTCGATTTCTATGAGGCGATGGTTGATTCGGCCTTCGGCCTCATCAACTATCACCTCACAGAAATCTCGAGCTCATAATCTAATTGTTAATTAGTAGCACGTCTTACCATTAGTATTTGATAACGCTAGGAAAAATATCTATCGCTGCGAAACTCAATTTAAAAACGTTACAGTTATGAGTTCAGATGTATTCAGGCGGTTCGATTCTTCTGTCGTTGTAGCGGATCTCAAAGAGTAAGAATCTAGATTTGAACCGCCCCACTCAGTAGCCTGCTAAAAAGATATGCTTTAGCGCACGACATAATTACAATGAATAAATTCAGCCGTTCTTATTTATTTCGATTTACCATTTCGACGGTCCAGTTAGATTCTCCAGTTCCTCGGCCAGGACCTTCCTATGATTCCTCCTTTCAGAGAGTCCCTCTGTTAGGGATTTTAGAGATCCCCCCTTTAGAGATTCCCCGTTTTAGAGATTCCTCGTCTTAGAGATTTTCCGTTTTAGAGATTCCCCGTTTTAAAGATTCCCCGTTTTAGAGATTTCCCGTTTTAGAGATTTCCCTCTTTAAGAGATTTTAGAGATTCCCCGTTTTAGAGATTCCCCGTTTCAGAGATTCCCCCTCATAGAGATTCCCCCTTTTAGAGATTTAAGAGATTCCCCTACGGTTCTGGCATTTTTACATTTTCCGTTTTATTTTCGGTCTCTCGACCTTTTTTGTCGCTTCACTCTTGTTTGTGAAGGGCACGTCGTATTGTGTTTTTACGAGAAAATTGAGCCGTTAGATCGTGCGATGACAATTTTTAAGAGGTGATAGGTCTGTGTGATTTCCGCTGTTATCTATCTGCATGTCGCTTCGTCGAGTTTGACATCTCTATGATTTGCCATGCGTTAGTGTATTGTTTTGGCTTATTTCTATTGTAAGATATGTTTTTAAGTCTCCAAGTATTTGCTTTTGAGGGGCAAAATACGACGTTTACTGTAAATGTATTGCTAACTTGAATTTTAAGTTCTGACGCCGGGCCCGTCTATGATCAGAACTGTTTGCGAGTATAGTAGATAGATTTTTGTCAAGGGCATCATATTTGCCCTCGTACGTTTTTTCTTTGGAGACGCCGTAGCTTTACTGCGAGAAAGCTATACACTTGCCTAGAGAAATTCTTATGTTTCTTGCAGCTATCTGATCGAGCTTATGTTTCTGGAGCTCGATGTATTCCTCCTTTGATCGTTCTGGTACCACAGGATTCAAATATAGCTCTTTACGCGCAAGTCTGTTGACTGTGTTGCGTATTGTATATGCCATTGTTCGAAATAGCTCAGAGAATCCCCGTTTTAGAGATTCCCCCTTTTAGAGATCCTCCCTTTTAGAGATTCCCCCTTTTAGAGATTCCCCCTTTTAGAGATTTTAGACATTCCCCCTTTTAGAGATTCCCTGCTTTAGAGATTCCCCGTTTTAGAGATCCTCCCTTTTAGAGATTTCCCTTTTAGAGATTCCCCCTTCTAGAGATTTTAGAGATTCCTCATTTTAGACATTCCCCGTTTTAGAGATTCCCGGCTTTAGAGAATCACCATTTTAGAGATTCCCCCTTTTAGAGATTCCCCATTTTACAGATTCCCCCTTTTAGAGATCCCCTCTTTTAGAGATTCCCTTTCTTAGAGACTCTCCATTTTAGAGATTCCTCGTTCCCTGTTCTCAATTTCTCGTTCCCCGTTCCTCCATTCGCTGTCCCCTATTTTAGAACTAGCCGTTTTACAACTTTAACTAACTTTCATCTTTCATTCGCTGCACTGTATTATTTTGTCACGCGGAGGCGCGGCGAAGAAACTATCAGATTTCTTGTTTTCGAATTGGGTTTTACTAGCGCCTTTCGCTCTTATTTTTCCCATGTTTTTTCTCCAATGCTACTTCTTTTAGTTAAAAAATTGAAAGTCTGTTTCATTTGATTTCGTTTTGTCTCAGAACAGTCTGAAGTCAGTAACTAACTCATTAAATTTTGCTCATTCAATATTCTTGGCTTTTGTCGCAGGGAATTAGGGATGGGTCGCAGGCAATTCCATGCAGGTGAGGAAGGCCAAGGGAGTCCTTTTGGGCCGTATTTCCAGTTAAATTCACCGAACAATTTTAGCGCGAATCGATCTGCTGTTGATTCAAATCACTGTACGTGATCGTGTTACGTTCTTGGAAAAACATTCGAAGATCACGTGTTTTAAAGTAACCAATTAGGTAGCCGCGTTCATATTTGAACGCGCCGGAACAGCTTGAACAATGGTCACAGGGAGCCCTCACATCCGTTTAGAACATGAGTAAAAGATCAAATTACCTTTATCACGCGTGTTGTGTGTTTTGTGGCCGCCATACCCGCGCGCAGTAAATTGCGCGGTCTGCTAGTGCGAGGTCTGGAACCGAGATTACGGAAATCGCTCGGAGCCTGCTCGGAGATCTAATAAAGTGACAAAGGATGACACTTAAATCACAGCGTTTCGAGGGGAACTTTACATCGTAATTTGCCGAAAATTGCTCTGTGAGAAGAAGAAGGGTAAGGCTAAATATATCTTATCTCATTTAGCTCAAACACCCAGAGGGTATGCGATATTTTGGCGTTGTTTTAAACTATCCGCTTTCGCGCTATATCTCTGCCAGTTGGTGGCCACGGAAGTCAGAAATACTACAAGTTGATTGACAGATTCGAAGCGGAAGTGATAGTGCGCTTGTTGTGATTAGTCAGTTTTAATACCGGAAGTGTGTGATTGTATTCCGGAAATAGAATGCTGCCACAAGGTCAGGGCCAAGGCCAAGGTCAAGGTCAAGGCCAAGGGCAGATCCGATTCATGACGCCACAGTGGCGGGAAGAGTTCAAGAACTTTTAATTTGGAAAAATTCAGGAATTTCACGACTGTTATGTGAACAAATTTCTTCCTCCTGACAACATGAGGCAGGTATTAATTGTAGGAGAAGATTTTGCCTATGTCAATCAACTGTAAGGTAATTTTGTGATTTGAGACGGCGAGCCTTTCATTAATTTACGACTTTTTCGGTCCTGCGATTCAGATCAGCTTAAAAATTATGTCGCCGTTCGTTTGCCTCCAGCGGTTTGACTCACTGTCAAAAAGAAAGTGCTGGCTGGGCGTTTGGCTGGCCATAATACCTTTAGTTGCTGGGCCTCCGGTAGTGGCATGGATAGAGTAGAGAGACTGGCTTCTAGTGTCGATGGTAGTGGGAAGTCCTTTCTCAGAGCAAATTTTTGAGTGTAAGACCAAAACGGTTTATGTAACAAGCACGACTGTCGACTCAATGTTGATTCCTACATATTCCACAGCTGAATTATTTTTCAAAACATTTGCAACATCAATTTATGTATGTATATTTTCTTGATACAAGATTATCCCAAGAAAGCGATATGATTTTATTTGATTTGTATACTTGTATTATTATCGTTCTTTATAACTATTTTAATTATAAATCTTGTTCTTGTACATTATACACGTAATTCAGTCTTCGGACTGCGAGGTGTTGTTTTTTAATAAACGATTTATAATCAAAAGGAAAGCATTGGTCCACCTTGTTGCAACGCTGTGTATGCGCGTCAAGAAATCCGCATTTTGACTTCCGGTCTCTTCTTCACATCTTACTTCCGTTCCCCCCAAACTGGCAGAAACATGCGACGAAAAAAGTGAGAAGCTTCATCCCTTGTTACTTTATTATTTTCGGTGAGTGATCGGATCTTCTGAGAAATTTGCGAGTCCCAGACTTCCGTTATCTTGGTTCCAGACCTCGCACTAGCAGACCGCGCGTACATTAAAAATTCAAAATGGCGGCCACAAAACACAAAACATGCGATAACGCTAATTTCGTCTTTTATTCCTATTCTAAACGGATGTGAGGGCTCCCCAGTGCAATGGTATGCGGACAGGCGGGATTTTTTAGCGATCCTCCCCTCGCACGCAACTCGCGCTTCGCGCTCGCCTCGCCTACGCAATATCTTTAAGAAAGAATGGAAACGTCAACCTTTGATTAATCAAACTTGATTACTGTTGCTCTACTTAATTATACTGCTGATCTATTTTTTAGAGTTTAGGCTGCTATTACATGACCATAACGATGTTCAAGTAGAAAGCTTCTGCTACTTTGGACACCGTACACTTGTCAACCTTAATTTTTGTTACCAAAATAACTTTTATTTATTTTCCTTTTCCAGTTTATTTTATAATAACTCTATGTAAATGCTGTTTATAGTGTGAAATGAAGAACTTAATTGAATTGGGTTTGCTTACGCAGCTTTGTTATTGAATGGGCTTACGCGCCGTCTGCAAACTAATCGTGAAAAAAATTATTTCGAGCAACTTTATGTTGGGCTAGTTGTATTTAGTTCACTAGGTAGGTTCTCCAAAAGTGCTTTTCCTGACGTAAAATTTTGTGCTAAATTTGAACGCAAATCTATAACTCTTATTTAAAATTTAAGTTTATGTGACAACCAAGATATATCACACTGTGTCACATACTATCTGGACAAAGCTCTGGCTGTCACGCTCAAAGGTCATTTCCTTTCACGTGCAAACAACATCTGGTTTCCCATTTGGCCAGTCACATGCTAGCCTTCATGCACGTAGTTTTCCATATTGATTCCGCCAGTTTTTCTTGCCATGTGCTACAAAGCTTAGTTTTTCTCAGTGTAGCCTGCACGAAAAGTTTCGTTACTAAAGTTTATCGTTAAATACGGTTCTTCTTTACAAGTTACCGAACGTAATCGGTGTGAGAGTTAAGTTTATTCCTTGCCGTCGCATAATGCCACCTACACGGACGGCTAGGACTCGCACAGGCGATGGTCATTTACCAACAAATATGTACTTTGGCGCCGCCGTCTTTCGATAGTTAACCACGCCACAACTACAAGAACTTAAAAAAAGAAAAAAAAAACTTTGCCGACGCAACGGCCTTTCTACCCTTGGTCGTCGTACGGCCCTGGAGAACAGACTTAAAAAGGCTGGTATAGCACCGGCCGCCGCACCAAATGATTAACCGGTTAACCGACAATTACCTTCCGCTGGTCTTCCCGTTCAGCAGCGCGCAAAAAACGCATTCACGCAGGAGCAAATCACCGAAATCAAGCGACTGGTTCAAGACTCCGTTGCAGCCGCAGCCAGAGACATCGCCACGGAGGCCGCTCGTGCAGCCACAGGAGTTTTGCAGTCACAGGCACCGTCCTCCTCACAAGTGGACTCCATCAGCCCAGGCCATCAGCCAACATACCCCTGGAGTTGCCGCCATTTAAGGCCCACAAGAACAACAACAGCCCTTACAAGCTTTCCAGAGTCCACGACCAAACGATGGGTCACTCACATCAACGCCATGCCGTCACGGAGCACCTTTTATGGAGATTCCGGCGAACTATGTTAACGAAATCCAATTCTGGTGAGTTTTTTTGACCTTTCCAAGCTTCTTCCCAAAAACTTGTCATTGCATGACGAAGAGGACATCGTCTCGTTGTCAATTGAAAATTCTGTGAGCAAGGTGTCAAAGAAAACGAAAGCCTCTACGTCCATCACGGACATCGAACAATGGACTAATGCTTTTACAACTTATTTAAGTGTTTTTACTGACAAATTCCCCTTGCGGTCACAAGGGGAATTCACAAGAATTACTGCAATGTCTAAGCCTTATTAGATACGTAGCTCGGCTACACAAGGGGCTGGAATGGGTCATATATGACTACAAGTTTAGGCAGAAGGCAAGCAAAAACAAATCATTGGTATGGTCCACAATTGACAGCCAATTATGGCTTACCATTTTTACGGTACGCCCAGAAGTATTGAGAGAGAAATATCCTCTTTTCAATAAGGGACCTTCAACCGGCTCAAGCAGCAGTGCCAATTCAAAGGGCTCATACAGATCGGGCACCTGCAATATGTGCAATATCTACAACAGGTCTGGGTCATGCACCAGAGATACGTGCTTGTACGAGCACATCTGGTACCGGTGCCGCGGGGCTCACCCCGGGTGTGACTGCC
>JAHPZR010031140.1:0-7500 GCA_019787425.1 Platygyra sinensis
ACCTCAATCTCGGCGAGAGTCTTTGCATATCTACTTTTCTTTCTCTTCCCAGACTCTGGGTTTTATCTATTGAACGGCTTTATCTATTGATTTTGATTTATTTTTATTTTGATCTATTTTGAGTGGCGTGACACTGAAAACAGCAATACAGTAATTAGATGACGAACGATGTGCCAGCGTTGTTCTGTGAGATCATTTATATTAGCTTAATTTTTAAGTGTGTAAAATGGGGTTGGAAGACCAAACACGGCTCCTACGGTTTGTGGCATTTGTACATTTGCCGTTTTATTTTCGGTCTCTCGACCTTTTTTGTCGCTTCATTCTTGTTTGTGAAGGGCACGTAGTATTTTTTTTTTAACGAAAAAAGTGAGCCGTTAGATCGTGCGATGACAAATTTTAAGAGGTGATAGGTCTGCGTGATTTCTGCTGTTATCTATCCGCATGTTTGACATCTCTATAATTTGCCATGCGTTAGTGTATTGTTTTTGGCTCATTTATATTGCAAGATATGTTTTTAAGTCTCCAAGTATTTGCTTTTGAGGGGCAAAATACGACGTTTACTGTACTAAATGTATTGCTAACTTGCATTCTAAATTCTGACGCCGGACTTGCATTCTAAATTTTAAATTCCGGACGCCATTCTAAATTCTTGTCAAGGGTATCATATTTGCCCTCGTAGGTTTTTTGGGGGGACACCGTAGCTTTACTGCGAGAAAGCCATACGCTTTCCTAGAGAAATTCTTATGTTTCTTGCAGCTATCTGATCGACCTTATGTTTTCTGGAGCTCGATGTAGCTCGATGTAAAGGTTTATTCCTCCTTTGATCGTTCTGGTACCACAGGATTCAAATATAGCTCTTTACGCGCAAGTCTGTTGACTGTGTTGCGTATTGTATATGCCATTGTTCGGAATAGCTGAGAGAATCCCCGTTTTAGAGATTCCCCCTTTTAGAGATCCTCCCTTTTAGAGATTCCCCCTTTTAGAGATTCCCCGTTTTAGAGATTCTTCCTTTTAGAGATTCACCCCTTTAGAGATTCACCCTTTTAGAGATTCCCTGCTTTAGAGATTCCCCGTTTTAGAAATTCCCCATTTTAGAGACTCCCCCTTTTAGAGTTCCCTTCTTAGAGATTCCCCATTTTAGGAATTCCCCGTTCCCTGTTCCCCGTTCCCCGTTCCTCGTTTCCCTGTTTTAGAACTAGCAGTTGTAATCCCGGGTGTAAATCAAAAAGATAACAAAGGAACACGCCAATTATTTTGAGGTAAATCGTATTTAAACTCTGTTAAATTAGTGCCCACCTGGTTCTTTTCTCAGGGGTTCTGTGGTTGCTGAATAAGGCTCAAAAATGTATACTTCAACGTAGCGAATAAACTAAACAAACAAAACCGCAGAGGTTGCCGTAAATTAAGCTAAAAGTGTTCAAAATTTTGCAGACATACTTCGCTGCATGGCAACATGAAAATATTCATTCTTCACGCTGAAGCGAAAGCTTGAGTTTACCGACAACTGAGGGTGTGAATGGGGTTAAACCGACTAGCGACAAAGGGCTAGAAAATGTTACTGACTACTGACAAAAGGAGGAAAAAATTACCGACTAGCGACAGAAAAATTAACTGAGATTTACCGACAACCGACAAAGGGCGAAAATGTTAGCCGACAAACCGACATTGCGAAACGCTGCCCCCCCCCCCCCCCCCCCCCCCCCCCACCCCACTTCCGATCAAGCTCGACTGTGCGTGGACACGTGACATAACACGGGTAAGTTATAGAGTGTGTGCATTGTCACGCAATAAAAAGTAAAATCTCAAACCATGCGGTGGATAAAGTCAAGAAATTGTAATATTGTAGACGATAAATAAAGATGACAGTTTTCCACGTTTAAGGTATGTGTGTTCTCCCAATGTTGAGATATTCGTCGAAATGTTCTGCGCCAAACTGTAGAGCTTAGTATGGAGCCGCCATGTTGGAGGACCTCCTTGGTCTTCCAATATGGCGGACGGTAAATAGTGTGAACATCTAGAACTTACTTTGGCTATCTAGTCGACTGATTTTCTGAACCGAGCCAAAAAAAAACATTTACACAATCACTTTTTCTAATACTTAAACTCCTAAAATGGGTGATAATCACGAGATAAGTGTATATTTTAGGACTAACGTTATCTTAGCTTTATGTCACTTATTGCGATAACTTCGAAATTCAAAATGCGCTGGTTTCCAAACGAAGGACGCTATTGGGCTGGAAATTTGTAAACAGGTATAGATTTAGTGCCTCTTATGTTTGATGAGGATAAAACCTTTAGTAGCTCTTTAGTTTAGAGTTGAGAATTTGATGACGTTACCTTGGACACACTCTATAGAGAACATATTAGGCAAAGTTAAGGTCTGAAAATTCGATAGAAAATGGAAATAAAAATCGACGAAACTTCCCATGTGGCGAGTTGTTGTTGTCCTTAACACGTACACGTAGTTTTGGTAAAAAATAGTTTTATCACCTTTTCTTCATACTAAAGTGGCAAGGTAGGAGGCTGACGCTAAAATCGGGCTCCGATCGACCCAAAACAAGCACGATTTTTTTCGCGAAAATCGAGTTCAGTCTCTAAATAAACACGCCAGACTCGTGGAACATAAATTTTTCTAAGCCATGAATCTACTGAAGCATCTCCAGCTAGCGAAGCGAAGCCACCAGGCTCCGTAGAACTTGTAAGTTAACCCACTAAAATGGCGGCCCGAAACCGTTGCGGTCATTGACGGCACAATAGCCCATTTCACGGTTAATTTTTCTCATTTGCATTACAATGTAATCCAACGTGGATGCGAGGCAATTTCGGGCTAAAACTGCAAAATAGCCCGAAATTGCCTCACATACATGCTAGAATTCATTGTAATGCAAATGAGAAAAGCTAACCGTGAAAAGGGCTATTAAAAAATAACGATGCGCCTGGTGACGAGTATTAATAATCCCCTGTGGAGGGAAGGGAGACCCATAATGCTCAAAGACAAAACTCACCGTCCGACTACACTCTCGGGGACATTTTCCGTCTCGATGCGTGATTGGCTCTTCGGGAAGACGGGAATTTGGAAAATATTCCCGATGGTGTAGTCGGACGGTGAGTTTTGTCTTTGAGCATTCTGGGTCTCCCTTCCCTGCACGGGGAATTATTATACTCGTAACCAGGCGCAGCGCCATTTTTTTAAATTATTGTGCCGTCAATGACGGCAACGGTTTCGGACCGCCATTTTAGTGGGTTAACTTACGAGTTCTACGGAGCCTGGTGGCTTCGCTTCGCTAGCTGGAGATGCTTCAGTGGATTCATGGTTTAGAGAAATTCATGTTCCACGAGTCTGGCGTGTTTATTTAGCGACTGAACTCGATTTTCGCGAAAAAAAATCGAGCTTGTTTTGGGTCGATCGGAGCCCGATTTTAGCGTCAGCCTCCTACCTTGCCACTTTACTATGAAGGAAAGGTAATGAAGACTATTTTTCCCCCAAAACTACCCGTACGCATTAAAGACAACAACAACTCGCCACATGGGAAGTTTCGTCGATTTTTATTTCCATTTTCTAGCGAATTTTCAGACCTAAACTTCACCTCAATAAGTTCTCTATAATTTACTCGTGTTATGTCACGTGTCACGCACATTGTGCCTGGGTTACCTATGCTTTTAATCAGCGATCCGATATAAAACTGACTCGATTTCAAAGCATACAAATCGTAATGTTATTCGAGGCTGGACGTTGAAGGAAAAATTCTTCACAAGAAAGGTTTGAGAGGACTCTGCACTGCCTAATATCCCATTCTGAGGGCACTTAAACATTGGTTTGTGTTTTTCCTTTCTATTTTAATTCCGAAAGAAGTAAATTCTCCGTTTTAGGATTGAGAACAAGACCATGGAAAATTTACATGTAAGATTTGGCCCACAACGCCCCGTGATAACCACTGTTTTTCTAACACTGTGATTGGCTGGTCATTTAGGGTGTGTCTGGGGGCGGAAGAGCTTGAACAATGGTATGATGAAAGGTGGAATTTTTAGCGCTCCTCCCCTCGCACGCAACTCGCGCTTCGCGTTCGCCTCGCTTTCGCCTCTCATCGCCAGAAATACGCAAAGAATTACACCTGTTCTGCAGGCTAGATATTGTGAGACACACATTAAAGATTGATGGTTATTGTGGATATATAAACAATGGTCTCCATTTGGCGCGAAAATATGTTAAGATATTTGTCCGCGGACATTATCTTTTCCGAGAAGCGAACCGGGACTAACAGTGAAAATAATAATGATAATGATAATGATAATTATAATTATAATGATGATGATAATAATAATAATAATAATAATAATAATAATAATGTTTTTGTCCCTACCTACAATTCTCTCTTTAATACAAGTGACAGTTATTTGACATCAGTGCGCGCCTAGAGCTGGTTTCGGTGCCGTTTAGCAGTTTAGGTATTGGTCACCGAGAGAAAAGTTTCCCGGAGAGCATCATGTAAAGCTCTGAGATGGGACAAAGTTATTACGATTGGCAGAGTCTCGTTTCATTTGGCTAAACGGATCCATGACATGATCCGGGCTGAGACAGAAAGGTACGATATTGTTGGTTTTTCTAAGGTGACCACTAAGTCTTAAGCCTCGGTAACAGGCTCTTAGGAGTCAAATGAATTAGGTGTGAGCAAACGTGCGGGTGCACATTGCCCCGGGCCAAGTCTTTTTCCGGTGTGAAAACAAGGCTAATGTGGTCCCCGCCGAGCGCGTGACTCTGCATCCGGGAACTTGCATAGGGCGAGTGTAAGAGAAAAGTCTAGAGGTGTTTATTTGCCAATAGGCTGAGCTTTTACGAGTTTTTCGATGGTATTTCGCCTATGTTGAACGTGAGAAGATTATGCGTGGTTGTGGATAGTCTTATCAGTGCCGCGAAAGTGTGTGATTGTGTGATTTCTGCATGGTGCTGACAGGTATGTGAAGGGTTGTTTAACGGTTTCGCCAAATTTAATAGTCTGTGCCAGCTGATTGTACCTTCTTGGAACAGCAACTCTCGACTCAGGAAAACTCACGGGATCTAGGTCTAGTTTCAGCGGGCTCTAATGGCATTGAACCATAGGCCAGTCTTGATACAAAGGTGAAAATTTGTGCACTATGTTTCATTCAGTTTGTTGTCTATTCCAAGCGAGATCCTGTTGTTTATCGGACCGCGAAAAAAGTAGTGTTTTGCTGACTATTTAAGCTGCTATTTTAGCCTTAACCAGGCACTCTTTCGCTGCACCGAAATGACACCCCTTCGAAATTTCGCCGGAAGTCAGGTCACTGAATAAATGTTCTAAAATTTGCGTCGTTTTAAACTTCGACTCGTTGGAATGCTTCTAGGGATCTCAACCTACTGTCCGGCGTCAGATAAAAGCTTCTAATCGGCCTTTCGACGAATTTTATTGTCTCTGCCAAGTAGTAGAATGAGAGTCGTTATCTTTGCTAACCCGGTTTTCAAAAATCCAAGGCCTATATACTGATATATACGAGCATATTTTTGCCCCAAATAGAGGCTATTGTGTTTATTTTATTTATCGTTCAAATCTTTTTCGCAACGCGCAGTTTTGAAAATTGGGGAATATTAACCTCTTACTAATCGAGCGCGAGGGCCGTACTGGGGAATTTTGGCCCGAGGTCGTGGCAGTGCGGACCGAGCACAACCAGGTCCGTACAAAACGACCGAGGGCCAGTATTCCCCAGTAAGGCTCGAGCTAGCTAGGTTAGTAAGTAGATTATTATATGGCACTCGGGCCATGCTTGTTTGGTTTCTGTTAAAACGTACTTCCGCTCACTTGAATTCAAAGAGCCTCCGCCGTAACGTGTTTTTTTTTTTTTGACGCGAGCAACTCAAAAAGAACAAGCTAAGATGAGTTTGAAAACAAATTCAATGAACGTGAATCATGTTGAATATAAACAAGACCTAAGAACGATTTGTAACGGAGTTTAACAAGTCTCAACAGCAGTTTTTTGAAATTCCGAAAATGGTTTCTGTCGATCGTGCAAGGAATATTTTAACTTGCGCGCCGCAAAATATCATCTCAACATTTCTATCGACCAATGGCAGCGCGCGTAGTGCCTCAGTTATTTTATAAAAGAGAATAGAAAGTACAAAGCAATCAGTTAAAAGTGTACCACAGAAGGTCTTGTGAGACACTAATGCGCTACAATTTCAAAATGGGCTGTGGTGCTTTGTTGTTAATAAGTCATTACCTGTGTTTGATGAGCGCTACCCAATGTAAATAATGATGTATTGCTTCCTAAGCAAGGAAAAACAATCAGACACACGATCAATGTTGCTGTTTAGTATTGTTACTGATTACACTTACATTACCGAAAGGAGGTAAAAGTACTACAGCATATCGGATAAAGATGCGTGGATACCCTACGCGCACCCTTTCCCTTCCTCGCCTACGTCCATCTCTTTTTTCTTTCGCGCTCGCACTCCTTTTTTCGCTCGTCCCCAGCTACCGAGAGCCTGTAACAGGCTACCTTTAGCCAGACAAGTAAACCATAAAAACTGCTTATAGGGGAAAAAATGGGGACCTTGTACCCTCAACCGATACCATGGTGCTTTCGTTCTGATCGTGAATCTCAAAACGACAATAACCAAAGATAAACCAATTTTTAACAGAAAAAAGTGAAACATGATTGAATTTATATTTAAGAAAAAAAAACATGTACAATAGTGTTTTTATCGAGTTTATAGAAAAACGAGTTGAAGTTTGGGCAAACGATAAATGCTATGGGAACACGAGTAGACTACGAAGCGGGTGTTTTCACAGCCTTTTCGAGTTCTCCTAGACTTCAGTTTAAACGAGGTAGCCATAATCAATACTGCGAAAAGATCATCTGTGTATTATATTCGAGTACGGACGTCAAATTTTGTTGAAAACAAACCTGTCGTTAGTGTAATGTATGTGCTATCTGGGTCTATTCTGTTTTCAGTGGCAGTGATTCCACTCGCATCTCCTCTATTTGACACGTTTTCGGGATTGCTCATCGATGGATTCTCGCCAAGGGTCTGAGGAATAAAACACCAGTGAAGTACCAGGTAAACTTTCGAGTGTAAACATGATGTCTTCACACGTGAAAATAATGCTATTTTCACAAGTGAAAAGATCACCATTGCTATGGTTACATAATCCCTTTAAAAAATGCTTAGATGTGTTGTTGTATCACTGATAGAAACATCATCGGTTCCTCCTCAGAAATCTTCTGTTAACTTTGGAAATCGTCGGCTATTTTCGGATCTTTTTGAGAAATGTTCAGAAGCGATTGCCTGGCCTTCAGACAATTTTTGGAGAATCTTCGGAAATCTTCGGAAAATCTTCAAAAAATCTTCAAAAAAGTAGTCATTATTATATTTATATAATAAACAAAATAATACAAGGCTGCTTAGAGGTATGGGATTTCTCTTCGAGTGTTCAACTTGCACCGTCTACTCGCACCCATGTATTACCCCCAATATACTCGGTCATT